>CM054940.1:5571414-5618914 GCA_029168755.2 Tillandsia fasciculata | reverse complement strand
TTCGAAACAAATCAATCGTGTTACGGTATGCCAAATTAAGATCAAGGTCTCATTAAGAACATAATGCATGGTAATTAATTTGAGTATACGATAGATGAGATAACAACTAATGGTATATGGAACTAGCACAAAACTAGATTTTCTCACAGAATTAATTGAGAGCTTCTCACAAAACTAGATTTTTTATTTATTTATTTATTTATTTTTTTTGTGAATTTGGAGCTGTTGGGGCCCAAGCTAGCAAAAGAGAAATGGACAACAATTAAAACACTAGCTATACATATTCTCTAGTGGGTGGGGCTAAAACTACGGGCTGTTTGGTTTGAAATTTTAGAGAGGATAAGCCTATTAATATTCCTCTTTTTATTTTTAAATTAAAAAAAAATTTATTGTTTCTTTCTTGATTGGTTATTTTAGAGTAAGTTCTTAAGCCTTCGTTGGTAACGAGTATAAGGGGGGATAAGGGGGTTATCCCCCCCTTTATACCCAAACGCTAATAAGAAGGGGTGGGAACAGTTGTTCTCGTCTTTCTGGAATAAGCTGGTATAAGACTGAGATTACTATTCGAGCCTTTTCCTAAAACAAACTTAATTAAATTAATATAATTTTAATTATTATTTTAACTCTTTAATTAATCCAATATTTTAATTAATTTAATTACTTTATTAACTAATTATTTAAGTATTTAGATAATTAATTAATTATTTAAGATAATTAAAATTAAAATTTTTAGCATTTATAAATTTTTAAATTTTAAATTTTAAATTTTATAACTTTTAAAATTTTTAACTTTAATTTTTAATAAATTTATCATATAATTTTAATAAATTATATGATAAATTTTTTTAATAATTTTTTTATATATAAGTAAAATATAAATTTTAATAATTTTTTTAATAAATATTTTAAATTAAATATTTAAAATCATATCAGTAAAATTTTAATCATAAATTAAAATTTTAGTCCTCTTTATTCTTCTTATTCCTCTTTAACTTACCAAACACAATTTTCTTTATACCCGGTATAACTCTTAAACCCAACCAAACAGAAATTTACACTAGTTCCTACTAATACCATAACTTATATCTATCCCCAGTATAACTAAATTTTTCTTATCCCCGAACCAAATGTAGCCTAAGAGTAAAATGATTTCTCCACCCTTTTGCAGAACAATAATTTTTTCTTTTATATCTCTACTAATTTAATACTAAAAGAATTATGTTACAATATTATTAATAGTATCACGTTATTAGTACTATTAGATTTTGGCTCTTGGATAAAAAAAAGGTGTTGTTATGATGCTAATGGTCTTCTAGTAGAAAAGTTTAGTGGGTGGTTAGTAGAATAGTATAATTTAAAGAATGAAAATAATCAAAAAGTAGATTTAACAAACGAAAATTTGGTAGCACCAAGTGCTAAGTGCTATTAATAACATTATAGCCCAGAAATAATAAAATATTATTAATTATAATATTATATATTAATTTATTTATTAATTAACTAAATAAATAATTAACTACTCAATTTATTACTGTAATAAATATTTAATTAACTATTTGAGAAATTAATTTATTATTTATAAGTAATTAGCTAATTAAATAATTAATTATTTAGCGTGTTTATGCAATAAATAATATTCATGTTTATTAACTAATTAATATTTTGATTTTGACTAATCTAATTATTTTCTTAACTAATTATCTAACTATTCAATAAATAATTAACTGATTTATTAATTTATTGAATTATTGTAGCTAATTAAATTATTAATTAACATTACTCATTGTTAATTAATTTATTAATAAATAATTAGGATTATCTTGCCGTATTTATGATTAATAAATAATCGAACTATTGAAGTAAAAAGGGGTCTTCCAATCTCGTAAACCGGTAACTATCCCTACTTTTCAATACCTTTTATATCTATATTTACTGCTTTCCTAGGTAGCTTTTCATACCCGCATTTACTGCTTTCCTTACAGCTTTTCTAGAAATAGTCTTAATTGCAATCGTTCCCTGTAACTCTTTTCGAGCAATACAATTCCAAAATCAGCTATTCAGCCGTATCAAATATCTGTTTCCAAATCCCAGTTGGGCTCCTCTAGGCCGAACTCTGTGAGAGCTTGATTGACAAGAACCCCACCGAGTAGATCCCTCCTCGGCCCGATCGCTTGATCCCTTTTGGCACGCGACGCATCACACTCAGAGGGTCAACTCAAGGAGCCGATCGCGAACCGCACCCGGTCAACGGTCAGCATCACATTTTGGCCTTATTGAGACCAGAATTCTCCGCCACAGGAGAGCAACATGTGGCGTCTACCATCGGCTAAAGGTATCAGCTGACGGAAGTATTGAGTCAGCAAAGAGGGACTCGCGTCATAATCTGGACTGATCTCAGTTGCGTGAGAACGCAGCACGCGATGCATACTAACGGTTGAAGGCATTAGGCGGTAAAAGAAGCAGCTGATAAGGAGAGTCGCGCTTCATCCAGGATCCACTTCGGCTGATAGCCACAATCGGACCACTCCAGGCAATCAACAAAAAGGTAGGAGTTTGTGTCAGCTTTCGGCCGCTCGAGCCGACAAAGAAAAAATTTCGAAAAAGAGTGTGGGCGCGAATCTCGCAACTGACCCGAAACGACAAGCAGCGCTCAACATTGGAAAACGTCGGGAATCACGCTCTGGCGCGATGACAAGGGGACGAACCTGGTCAGAGAAGCGACTACTATCCTAATTGAGGGCATTCGACTCAAAAGAAAGTGGTTGCTGAATATCTGATAACTCCCCTCAATTTACGCCGATAATTCAATTCGGCGCCTAATAATATGATTCGTGATGTGTATAAATACTCGAACCATCGAAAAAAAAAAAAGGGTTCGACAACCTCGTAAGCCTAGTACCACCCCAGCTTTTTCATATTTTACAAGTAGGTTAACTTAACTTTTATTGCTTTTCTTTATTGCTTTCCTTTGAGTATGTTTAATTGTAATTTCTATTCCTATCTCCTTCTTTGTATCTCCTTTCCAAACAATATAAAGTTTCAATCGATCAATCGGTCGTGTCATTATTTTTATCTTGTTCTATAAAATTTTAATCGGCTCCTTAGTCATGTCTTTATCATTGTCTCTTTCACCCGGTTCGACTACTCTAAGTCGAAACCGACAATCCTTCTCTACCTCCATAATCCGATTCGGCTAATCTAAGCCGAACGATCGTGAAAGTTACCAGAGGAGAATCCGGCTAAGCGGATTTCTTTTCGGCCCGATCGCTTGATCTGTTGGCACGCGGCGCAATCGACATCGCTTGATCTGTTGTCCGTAATGTGGTTCCCAAAATATCTATCAAATTAAAGAGCTAACTTAGCCTATCTGTGAGCTACAACATGGAAGAATCCGGTAATGTAAGCTGCTCAAATTTAGGGGCTTTTTTTAGTTATGCCGTTATAGCTAAACTGTTGTTTCTGCGTTTAAAATATCATGTTTGATTTTAAGTATAGCTAGTTAATCATATTGCGCAAGAAGGCTCAATTGTATTAATAAATAGAACTACATTAAAAAATTGTTTGCAGCTTCAACTATAATAGTTGGTGGAAATAATTTTAAATAAATAATTAACTAAGCAATATAATTTTTTTAAAAATAAAAAATATTTTTTCTTCCAAATCTAGGTAGGATTAATTTCAACCTTTTAAATATAAAGTTATTGAACTTGTAAATAAAATAATCAATTTCATGCAACTAAATAAAATATTTATATTGTATATATCCTACAAATTAAGTTACATATATTTACAATTTTTACATTTTCAACTATATACAGCTACAATTAATCATACCACATCTCTAATTATATACAATTCCATTTACAATTAATTCTCCCTTTTCTCACTCCTAATTAACGGGATCGAGGGCGAGTAGGGATGCAAATAAATTCAGTTTGATGGAGTTTCCATCTCGATTCGTTCTGAATAAAATAGTAAGTATGAACAAAAAATATAATTCGTTTCAAATCTGTTTCAATCTATTAGAAAAATAAAGAGCAGACGGAAGCAAGAAATGAAAAATTCTTTTCTTCATTTGATTTGTTTTGATTCGTTAAAAAATCTATCACGCTTTGATATGTTCTGAATGAAAAAAATTTAAGTGAATGAAAAATAAAATAAAAATTAATTCGTTTAGAATCCGACAAAAAATAGATAAAAAATAAGAGACCCTTCCGCTCCTCTATTTGAATTCCTAAGGAAAGAAATATAGTTTGACTACAAAGTGCTCATCTACCAAGTTGTCTGCATTGAGTGTTTAGATCAGAAGAAGCAAGTCTCACTTCACGTGTGCTGACTCGGATAACTCGGATACATGCGAGGGATCTTCTTCTCAAAGTAGCTTAAATCCAAAATGTCTGCAACAAACCATCAATAATGGACCTTACCATTGCTGTGACATAAACCCTAAAATTTCAAATGGCACAAAATACAAAATGTTTTGCTGTTTCTCTAGCTAAGATCCCCATTTTTAATATATTTTTTTCCATCTTTCAAGACAGGAATGCAGTTTTCAAGTTTCAAGGTATATAATAGATCAGACATATCATGACATGTTATACATATGGGCTACCTATACACCACATTTGGAGTGTATATTCTATACCTAAATTCACCTTAGGGTGGATATTTATTCACTCGTCACTTCGAAGTGACGAATAAAATTCACCCCATTCTAGAATGGGTGGGGTGTAAGATGTACACCTCAAATAAGTGTACACTTATATATGGGGGTGTACACTTATATATTGGTATATATAAGTGTACACCCCCAAGTGGGGTGTACATTTTACACCCTATTCATCCAAGAGTGGGGTGAATTCTATCGGTTATTTCGAAGTGACCGATAGATTAGTCCCCACCTATGAATGAAGTGGAGTGTGTGATGTACACCCTATTTGGAGTGTACAAGTAGCATTGCCCTATACATATTCTACGAAACATTCAAGTACGCTAAACTCTATTGAGCAATGCTACTATATATTCTAAAAAATATATATAATATTAAAATATATTTTACTATTTATTTTGAAGTTGTTAATAAAATTTATATTATTTCAAAATAAATAATATATATATATATATATATATATATATATATATATTTTTTAATTTTTTAATTTTAAAGTGTATAAAAATTATTTTTCAACTCCATTTTATCCGTTCAAATAACATTTTAAAAATGTAGCCGTTGCGAGTGGGGCCAAAGGGGGACGCGGCCACTGCAAATTTTGGACCGTTGCGTTCATAGCCTCACGTGACCAGTGCACGTACGCACGCATAGCGAGGCTCGTTTTGGCCCAATCAATACATGAACCCATACATACTCTTTTTTTTTAAAAAAAAAAATTCACGGCTCTTGGTTGTGATCATAGCCGTTCATTTGAAGATTTTGGGTCGTGTGCATTGATCAACGGCTAGGACTTGTCTTGTCCGAGCGTACGTTCATGGCATTCCACCTTGTTTTCCACGTTCTTACATGATCAGGATCCGTTTTACGAGGAGCAAACTCAAATGAATATTCAAAATTTTATTTAAATATGAATTCGAATTAGATAAATTTATTCTATAATAAATAAATAAAATTTTAAATATTTATATAAAAAATAAAAATTTGAAGAATTCAGAATCGCCTATAAATTTTATTTTTATGCAATCTGAACCATAGTTAGTTAATTCGGATTCGTCAAAAATTCGGTTCGGATATAATACGGATAAAATTCGTATCATGATTTTTAAATTCGTTGAAAAATTCGGTAAAAAAACGAACTCGACAATTATTCGGATACGTGATTTATACGGAAATTATACGTTTCCCAATTAAAAATTCGGGATCAAAAATTCGGCTATTAAATTAATTTTTTTTCTAGATTTATACTATGAGCATTATAATTTTTAAAAATATAAAAATAAATAGATATAAAATAAAATAAATAGGCTAACAAAATTTCAGATTTAAAGTTTGAAAGTTGAAAAAATATCAAATTTTTTATTATAAATAGGCATGTGCTGTGAACTGTGAAGTGTGAACAGTGAAGAAATTTATTATTTTTTTTTTCTTGAAAAGTGAAGTGTTATATGCTGTAAAGCATTGTTAGACTTGGACTGGTTAATGCAGTGTGCATCATAGTCTTGGACTCTTGGTTAAAGAGGATTGGGTAGTGTGCATCATCAATGAGTCTTGGACTCTTGGTTAAAAAGGATTGGCTAGTGTTTGAGCCGGTTTAATTTTTTAAATTCAAAAAAAAAAAAATATAGTAACGAATTTTTGGGGGAAAAATTCGCAGTTCGCGAATTATTCGCGAATAATAATTTTTGGAATTTTTTTTCCGGAATTAATCCGAATTTTTCAAAAATTCGGAAACGGTCCGTTTAATTCGGATTCTCAATAATTTGCGAATAATTCGCGAATAATACGCGAATTAACTAACTACGATCTAAACTTGGAAATAGATTTCAGATTAATTATTATATAATATATATAAATTTTAGATATTATATTTGAATTTTTATTTTAAAAATTTAAATTTTAATATAATATATTTTAAAATATAATAAAAAAAATAATTATTTTGAATTTGAATTTCAAATTTTTACTTGAATTTAGTACTGAATAAGGATATTCGAAACCCGTCTGGTCCAACTTCGGATTTGAGTTTTGAATTTGGTTGTTTTTAAAAATTCATTCTAAATTCGACCCGTTGACAGTTTAACTTACGTTCATTAACGACTCTCGATCTCTCGTAGCTAATGAATATTAAACGGTGTAATTCATTTGTGACATTCGATTCAGATGAATTAATCATAATACGCCGAAAATTTTTTCTGCCCATGAAATTGTGGAAATTTTTTGTAATTTTTTTTATCTGTTTCAGCTTGAAAACTCATTCATTTAAAAAATTTAAAAAACGAAAAAAATTGACAAATAACAAGCGCGTATATCAACCGTCCCTAGTGCAAGTGGCAAAGAGTTTGGTGGTTGATATTCGAGACCCGAGTTCGAAGCCTAGTTGCTTCACATTTCCAGCTAAGTTTATTTAAAAAATAAACGAAACGGGTAGCATGCTAAGTTTATTTAAAAAATAAACGAAACGAGTAGCATGCTACCTTTCTCTCTCAAAAAAAAAAAAAAAAAACAAGCGCGTATATTTTATATTTTGTTAGAAATCTGCTGGACCACTTACACTTCTTCATTCAAAACTGATGCACTTTTTTTTAAATGATCTATTTAAAAAGCTAGCCGTTGCAATTGATCAGATCTCGTCAGGGCAAGGGACTGGAGTGTACATTAATGGTGTTGTTGACTTTTAAATTTACGTTCGTTTTTGGTCCCATTACCTCATTAATATCTCGTCCTTGTTTTGACCACACACATCACGCCACGTGGCCCTTAGACAAGTGTCCTTTAGTGATGGCCCCGCCAAAAATCTAGAATGCTAGATTTATATTATGTGTATATATTTTATACCCATTTATATATTTTATATTTTATTTATTTTAGATTATAATAAATTTTATTTATTATTTCGAAAGAATAGATAAAATTTTTTTTATTCTTAAATAAATGAGATATAAGATGTATATCAAAAAATAGATGTACAGATAGTATTGCTATTTCGTAAGACTAATGTGGTATGCTATAACTAATCAAATTATTTTTTTAAAATTTATTTATTTTATAATAAATTTTTTAAAAAATATTTTTATTATAATTTTTTTTAAAAAAAATAAATCACTGATTATAAACGATGCGGGTGACAGTATACTTTGTCCTCCTGTCAGTAACAATTTTTTAATTTTCAAAATAAAATTTAGTGGGGAGCGAGTCCCGATTAGCTGCTATATATTATTTTTTTTATTTAATAATTTATTAGATATTTTTTAATATTAAAATCTATGCAAACAAAATTTAATTTAAGAGAAAAAAATTATAAACTTGAATGGAGATAAAATTAATATGTAATAGTAAATCGGTGGCTACCGAACCAGATGTTGTTATAGAAAAGTTTCCATACATTGAAGTTTTCTCATGAATCAATATATATTTTGCACGCTTTTTGAAAATATATATTGATTTATGAAAAAACAGTCAATAAACTTTAATATATTTTTCACGCTTTTTAAAAAATTTAATTTGAAAATATATATGTTTTTGAAAAACAGTCTTTCACGCTTTTTTCATGAATCAAACACACCCCATAAGTTATCAAGTGCAGAGAACCCTCGTGCAATTTGTAGGCTAGGATTTCAAAATGTATCCCGTACGAAACTTTGCATGTATTCTTTACATGACCAGTGGAACTGAACCGATCGAAAACAACTGGACCGCAAGGGAATCATGAACTTGCATGTATTCTTTCTTTACGTATGGCCAGTAGGACTGAGCGGAAAACAACTCGATCGCAAGAAAATCATGAACTCAATTCTGATACCGTGTTAAAAAGTCTCCAACCCGAAAGAAAGATAGTATATAGAGAAACAACCTACTTACATTGTAGGATAATTTTTACTTTGATTGCTATGGTTTATTTTTATTTCATTACTAAAAAGTTTTATGCGAAAGAGAGTAGCAAATTAAAAAAATTTAAAAATCATACGGCGGCAAAGTAAAAAAAATACACTGGACCCTAAGAGGGTCAAAGTGAAACCTTTTAAACTACCAGATGACTTAGAAAAAATAGGCTAAACTATAAAGAGAGAAATTAAAAATTTTAAATCACAAGGTAAAAAAATAAAAATAAGCTATATCAGGAAAGGCAATTTGAAGTTCACCCTACATTATATACAGGTTAAAATTCTAATATTATAGAACACTAATATTCTTAACATTACAATTTGAACTATATTTTCACCTTAAGACTAATGGTTCGCTTGACCATTATAAAAATAAGACATTTGCTAATCATTTAGAAAAAATGTAAACTGCACCTGATTCACAAATGTCCCCCTCGTATTAAAGGTGCAGTTTACATTTTTTCTAAAAGATTAGCAAATGTCTTATTTTTATAATACCTTGGGCCACGTTGCTGGAAGGTGCAGTTGTTTGTGGTGTTTGGCCCACTAGAGTAGCCCTGTTTCAGTTTTGGCCCAGGGTACCTCCTCCCCCCATCCCCCCCCGCCCCCCTCGGGCTATTTGGTTGGTCTTGCACCCCGCCGCTAAACTGATGCTTCTCCACGCAGCGCGCACGTCGCCCCGGCCTGCTCGCCCCGACGGGAGTGGGGACGGCCGGCGGCAGCTCTCGCCGGGGTGCCATCAGAGAAGGCGTCTGTGGTGTTGGAGCCACCAGAGTTGGCTCCCAATCCCTGTTGTTTTGGCGATGCAGCGGGGGGTCTGGATGTGCCATCTGAGAAGGCGTCTGTGGTGTTGGAGCCACCAGAGTTGGCTCCCGATCCCTGTTGTTTTGACGATGTAGCGGGGGGTCTGGATGTGGCGCTGGAGAGGGTTGTGTCGCCTCTTATTCGTAAGAGCATTCGTTTAGCTGGAGCTCCGGGGGGGCATTCGCTGGATAAGGCTATGGCTCGTAAGGCAGCCCTTAGGGATGGCTGCGTCCGTGTTTACTCGAGCAGGGAGTGATCTGGCGCATTGGTTCCAAGTGCGGCGGGGGAGGGAGCGGTTGATGTCAACCCTGCTTACCGGAGGATTAAAAATAAAAGCACGAACTGCGGCATCCTATTGAACAATGACGACGTGCGCAACTTCCTGGATTTCCTCCAGTCTTCCGTTTAGATTCACGGTTCGCCGCGTCAGTGTCTTCATGAGTGGTTGCTTTTCCTTTCTCTATGTTTCAAATCTGCAGTTGGAATGTAAGAGGTCTCAACGACCAGATCAAAAGAGGTCTAATCAAGTCTATGGTCTCTAGGCTTAAGGGGTCTGTGTTATGTTTTCAAGAAACTAAAGTGAGTCGGATCTCACGTTCCTTTCTTTGTTCGTTTGCTGGCTCTTCCTATGATAAATGTCACTTTATTAAATTTGAAGGGGCCTCGGGTGGAATCATCACTTGTTGGAACTCCAGGGATTTCACTTGTGTCGAGGTGTCGTTCCGTGAATACTCCCTTACGAGCCACTTGAAGCATTTCTCTAGCAATCAACACTTTTATCTTACGAATGTGTATGGGCCTGCTTCGTGGGAAGGTAAGGAGTCGTTCTGTAACGAGCTTGAGGCGCTTAAAAGGGATTGCACTGGACCCTGGGTATTGTGCGGGGATTTCAATCTAACCCGGAATCTTAACGAGAGGAGTCGTTGTTGGAGCAGAAAACTCATGATGATGTTCGCAAACCTTATTAACAAGCTGGAACTGGTGGATCTTCCCATGAGTAACCAACTTTTCACATGGTCGAACATGCAAAGTACCCCTACTTTAGCTAAGCTTGATCGGTTCTTAATCTCCACCGAGTGGGACCTTGCCTTCCCTCTCTCAAGAGTCTCAGCACTGCCTAGAATTACCTCTGATCATTCCCCTCTATTACTGGCGATGCCGAGAATTTTGCTTTGTAGATTTTTTAGATTCGAAAAGGTCTGGCTCTCTCGCAGTGATTTCTCCCTGTTGGTGCCCATATGGTGTAGGGAATCACCGAGCAAAAATTCATGTGTTCTCACCTTTGTTGCTAAGCTACGACATTGCCGCAAAAGGATAAAAGAGTGGCGCGCTTCAAATTTCTACAACATTTTGCACTCGAAGACGAACACCGCTGAGGAGATCCATAAATTAGACCTTCTAGAAGAAGGCCAGAATCTGACGCTCTCGCAGCAGGAGACCCGTAGGCACCTCAAGGCACAATTGATGGGCATTATAGGTGACGAAGAGATTCTATGGAAGACCAGAGCCAAACAACACTGGCTATAAAAAAAAGGGACGGTAACACTAAATTCTTTCACGCCGTGGCTAACGGGCGAAAGCGTATTAACCACATTGACGTGATCGAATAGGATGTGAGAAATATCGTCAGGGAGATCGATAAGTGTGATTACTTTTACAATAAGTTCAAAGATAGATTTGCCTTGGAGAACCTAGACAGTCCTACGATTGGAGACTGGAGCGCGTTATTTAGCGATAGGCCCTTCCTGAGCACCGAGAGTCTCACTACTCCTTTCTCGGAAGAGGAAATCAAAAAGGCCACCTTTCAACTTAGCGGAGATAAAGCTCCGGGGCCTGATGGCTTCAGCTTGATTTTCTTCTAGAAGTTCTGGGACGTGATTAAACCGGACCTTCTGAACATTTTTGGCGATTTGTTTGACGGGACACTGGACTCCGGTCCGATGGAGTACTCTCATATCTGTCTCATCCCAAAAATAGAAGGTGCCAAAACCGCTAATGACTTTAGGCCAATCAGCCTTATCAATAGTGTGCAAAAGATCATATCCAAGGTGCTTGCCAATAGACTAGAGCGGGTGATGGATAAGATCATATCTCCTTCGCAGACTGCCTTTTTAAAAGGAAGACTTATCCTGGACTTCTTCGTTACGACAAGCGAGATTACCAACTGGTGTTCGAAGGTTAGGAAGGATGCGGTGGGCATCAAAGCAGATTTTGAAAAGGCCTTCGACAGGGTCAATTGGGGTTTTCTCAGAAGTACTTTAAAATGGCTTAGGGCCAACACGAAATGGTGTGGCTGGATCGATCAGTGTATTTCAAATGCCAAAGTAGCCATTTTGGTGAACGGCGTGCCCACGAAATGGATCAGACTGAAGAGGGGTCTCTGCCAGGGTGATCCGTTGTCCCCATTCCTCTTTCTACTTGTGGCGGAAGGAATGGCCAGGATGATGGAAAGAGCCATAGGTAACAACCTACTTAGAGGAGTAGGCCCTACTAAGGAGGCCAAAATTGCGATCATCCAATTCGCTGACGACACTATCTTTTTCTACGAGGCGAAGAAAAGGCAAGTGCGAAACCTTCGTTTCGTCTGGCAGCTATTCGAGTAAGCGTCTGGCCTCAAGATTAACAGGACCAAATCAGAGTTATTCTTTATGGGCAGTGATCCCCACAAAGGGACGAAACTCGCGAATTTACTTAGGTGCAAGCTGGGTGCGTTCCCGATTAGGTATTTAGGTCTTCCGCTGTCGAGAGGCCGCATCCAAAAAGGAGGATTGGTGGGGCATCATTAGCAAAATTGAGAAAAGGATCGAAGGGTGGCAAGCGAAACTTCTTTCACAAGGGGGAAGGTTGATTTTGGTTAATTCGGTGTTATCGAACCTACCCCTCTATTTCTTTTCCGTCTTTAAAGCGCCTAAATGGGTTTTACAGCGAATCGAATCACTGCGGAGGGCTTTCTTCTGGAGAGGAGGGTCCAACATCACCGAGGGTTCCTGCTTGGTAAGCTGGAAGACGGTGTGCAAGGATAAGTCGGATAGAGGCCATGGCTTATTAAACCTCGAGAACCAGGACATCGCACTTCTAGCAAAATGGTGGTGGAGGTTGTTCTTGGACAAGCCCACTTTATGGGGCCCACTCATTGAAGGCCTTTATTACATACGCAGAAAACCACTCAGAGAAGGGACTTCGTTCAGACCATTCTCTCTTTGGTGGCGGAGTGTCCTTGGGACAAGGGACGTTTTCAAGTGCAGCATCGCCTGCTCGCTAGGTGATGGAGGAAGGACGAGATTTTGGTAGGATATTTGGTTGGGGCACACCCCTCTTTCGACCCAATTCCCTAGCATTCACAACGATGTACGGCTCAAAATTGGGCGTGTGAAGGAAAACTACGGCGGCAACGGGTGGAAATGAAGGAAAATTTTGTTGGCCTTTTCACCAAGCCACTCAACCGACGGGGATCTGATTACGAAGCTCAAACAAGCTCTCGCAGGGACCTCACCAACTAACACAAGGGATGCACTAAGATAGAGATGGACACCTTCAGAATCGTTTTCTGTCAAGTCAATGTACGAGTTTTTGCAAGACAGCAGTGTAAGGGACACGCGCTTTGCGCAGCTGTGGAAGATTAAAACCCCCGTGAAAGTCAAAATTTTTGTGTGGCTAGTGCTGAGAAGAAGGGTTCTGACAGCGGATAAATTGTCGAAAAGAGGCTGGATCGGCTCGATCAGCTATGCCCTTTGTTCAGGGCAGCCTGAGACAGTTGATCATCTCTTCGCTGGTTGCACCTCTTCGAGACAACTGTTGGAGGCACTGCTACCAGGTAAATCAATGATTCGGCACTGTACATCGGTTAATGAGTTCTGGGAAGCGAGCAAGCATAAAGCAGGTGCTTTTGGAAGAAACGAGCTATCTACCATTGCTACCACGTGGTGGGTCGTTTGGCTAGAGCATAACAGAAGACGCTTCGATAACATCTTCCGTGGTTCGGGGAAACTTTTAGCAGACGCCCGCGCCCTTCGGAGTCTTTGGCACACATTCTGTGAAGGGTAACAGGGTTTTTTTTTTTTTTTTTTTTTTTTTTTTTTTTTTTTTTTATCGCTCCCCTAAGAGACCCAGTTGTCTCTACCTTGTAACTAAGTTAATTTTCCTTATGAATGAAGCGGCAGCTTGCTGCCTTCTCTCAACAAAAAAAATACAAGGGGGACAATACTAGTGGATCATAAAATTAAGAAATTAATTATGGGTGAATTAAATTTTCAAAATTAAGAAACTGCCAATTCTATTAAATCCTCCAAATTAAGAAATTGTCAATTCTGACCGGCATTCAAATCATGAGCAATCAACGAAACTAAAAAATGACAATCTCATGGCAACTATTTCAAATAGAAAATATTTGAATTCAAATATTTTACATTTATAAAATATATTTATATAAATATTATAATTCTAAAAATAGTAAAATAATACTTTATACTCAAATAAGTTTATAAATTGAGTATTGGTTTTGTGTGTTCGAGGACAACAACCATTTTTTACACATTATAATTTGTTATATGGTATTACATTGATAAGACGTTAGTCATCATATTTGATCTAATGGCAATTTTCACTGATTCTTCTTCGTGCACCACAGGTTCTACATTTGTTAATTCTAACGTTAGCAATTTAGGGTGTGTTTGGTTCGCCCACTTTTCACTCAGAAATCAAAATCAAAACGGACGAGTACATTTGTAGATACCAATTACGTTTTTCGGGTGAATGGGAATTCTCCAATCACCTATTTTTTCGGTCTAGACCGGATTGAGAGTTGAATTCAGGAGGAAAAATGCATGGTGCTCGGTGCAGTTCAAAAGTATCTAAATATGGACTTTTAGCTTGAAAAGCATTAAAAAGCATATAATCTTGTAATTATTGTAAACCATAGAGGTCTATTTGCAATTGTTGCCTTATGGGCTGTCTTGGGCTGTGTGCCCATGATTTCTAAACCTTTCGTTAGAGATCTAACGGTTTCTGTTGAGCGAAAATTGGTTATCGAACCGTAAATCGACAAAATCATTGGTTTATTAGCGTTTCGGCATTAATCACGTAATTCGAGGAATTGCGATGGTTAATTATTATTGCCAGATGTTCCTGGTTGTTCCCAACACTGTCCCGGTGGATCCAGTGGCTTTGGTTTGTTGCTGGCGACTCCCGAAATCAAAATGGGTTTTTTCGGGGGTATTTTTGGTAATTATGGCACCGATCGAGTTTAGAGTCGCACCCAGTGGTATGTTTTTGCCCGAATGTCTTCAGTGAAGCATTTCGGGGCCGCATGCCAAGTTTCATAGAATTCGGAAACCCGTAGGCGTGGATTGGGTCATAGTTGACCGATCGGCGGATTTCCGACAAATTTTGGGAATTTGGTAAAGGTTTATGTTTAAGCCTTCTGCACATAGTGAGTCAGTGGGTTGGGTATGTGTGGGTCTATTTCTGATCAATGTACGTGATCCAGGTCCCAACAGTCAGACTCCAGCCCGCGAGCCTTCCAGCGGAGTTTAGGACAGCCTATACTGAGGTAGGTTTTCTTCGGTCCGGGCTTTATCATCTCGGCCCTCTGGGATACCGTAATTGGTCGGACCCCTATGCTTCATGATAGCCCTGATTTTATCCTTGAGCCTTCTTTTCATTGCTTGATTCGTCATCAGTATACTTAGATTATATCTGGACATCTATCATACTTGATTGGTCATTTGTTGGATATTAGTATACCTTGATTACTTCTGGACATCTATCATGCTTGATTGGTCATTTGTTGGATATTAGTATACCATGATTATATCTGGACATCTATCATGCTTGATTGTTCATTAGTTGGATATCAGATTATACTTAGACATTTATCATGCTTGATTGGTCATCAGTATACTTTGATTATGTCTGGACATATGCCATGTGTGATTGGTCATTACTTTAATTACTCTTATTCAGATAGTTCATTACTCCTTACTTTCAGTACTACATGATATGACATAGGATTGGTATACAGATACTTGCATCCCTGTTGGGATTTCCGGTTTGTTGCCGATTTACCGGTCTTCCGTCCGTGAGCTTTGAGCATCAACATTGTGATCGCCGTACACCCACTGTACACTCGCGTACATCGACGGTCTGGCCACCGTCATGATGTTCTTTACTAGTAGAGTGGTCGACATGACCCGTGAGCCCTTTCGGTAGTACTGTTGTGTCACGCCCCGAGTTTCGAAAAGCAGGCTATTATTTATTTATTTATTTATTTATTTTTTTCAATCAGAGTTTAAAGCATATTCCAGGGCATAACCAGATCGCCACATGTATAGAAAATTTTCTGTCCCCTTAGATAGAGCCTTTCCTATACATGCACCGCTAAGCACTTACCGCCATCATTATAGTAGTCTATACTACGCATAAGTTCTTTAACAGTTAAACTAGCCTTTTAAGTAATTTATTACATTTAACAATTCCATAATAATATGCGGAAGAATATAAAAACTGGCATCTGTAATATCATCAGTGGGACAACTCTATCGTGATAGTCTCACTAACTCGTCCCGACATTCCATCACCCGACCGACATGAAAAATGGTCACCCAGGGGTGTGAGATACAGCATAAGTGTATCCCAGTGGGTACGACGGGCCGAGAAATAGCAAATTGTATATACTGGAATACAATAATCAGCGGATAGTAAATGATCAGTAGATAAGGCATGTATAGTAAGCAGATAACTGAATAAATTATAATGAAACTACTGAGCATATATGGGTACAGAAATACAGGTGCCAGAGGATGTTGAAATAGAGAGCTGAATCGTAAACATGATATTGAGCATATAAGAATGTAGGTACTAAAGCATGCTGAGCAAACGTATAAATGATGCATCCATAACATAAACCAAGTACCCAAACGATGCTACCTTCTTGGTCACTGGGACTTCAGGCAAAATACTACACCAGATCCACCAAATACCATAACAGAACCACCTGACGAGAACTGACAGCAATCCTGTACCAAGAATACAGCCAAAGGGGTTCCTCGTACTCAATAGTACAACCTAAGGGCCTCCCATATGCAACGGCACAACCAGAGGGGCTCCCCGTACCTCGCGGTACGCCCAAGGGGGCTCACGGGTCACATGGACCCTCTACCGGTAAAGAACACCATGGTGGTGGCCAAATCATCGGTGTCCTCGAGTGAACAGAAGGTACATGCACGATGATGACAATGCTGATGCTCCAAGCTCATAGTCAAGAGACTGGATAATCAACAACAAGCCGAAAATTCCTATAGGGATGCAAGTATAAGCTGAAAGCCAATAAAGCATGATAATATGTAAGCATAAGCTGATAATGAACAATCAATAACGAAGGCTCAAGGATAGAATCTGGGCTATCATGAAGCATAGGGGTCCGACCAAATAAGGCACCCCAGAGGGCCGAGATGATATAGCCTAGACCGAAGAAAACCCACCTCAGTGTAGGCGGCCCTAAACTCTGCTGGAAGGCTCGTGGGCAGGAGTCTGACTATTGGGACCTGGTTCATATACTGATCAGAAAAGGACTCACACATACCCAATCCATAGACTCACTATGCACAAAAAGCTTAAACCTGGATTTTTTTTTCGGATTCTCGGAATCTGCCGGAAATCCTCCGATCGATCAACTTTGACCCTATCCGTATCTACAGGTTTCTGAAGTTAACGAAACTTGACGTGCGATCCCGGAACGCTTCACTGAAGATGTTCGTGCAATAACATACTGTTGGGTGCATCTCTAAACTGGACCGGTGCCAAAATTACCAAAATACCCCCTAAAACCCTTTTTGGCTTTCGTGTGTCGCCAGCAACTAACCAAAGCCACTGGAACCACCTGGATAGTGCTAGGAATAGCCATGAACATCTGGCAACAATAATTAATCATCGCAATTTCTCGAATTGCGCAATTAATGCCGAGTCGCCGATAAACCGGTGATTTTGCCGATTTATGGTCCGATTACCAATTCTCACTCAACGAAAGCCGTCGGATCTCTAACGAAAGGTTTAGAGATCATGGGGACACAGCCAAGGACAGCCCATAATGCCACAATTGCATTTAGACCCCTAGGGTTTCCAATATTTGCATGATTACATGGTTTTTATGCCTTTTTAAACTTGCATTTCCTTCCTAAGTATCTTTGAACTAAACTGAGGCCACCAATAGGTGGGCCTCGACGCACTGAACACCGTGCTCACCATTTGTAATGACACGACTTTTCTAGTGATATTTTACCCCCCTGCTAATAGAGTATAAGTTAGAGAAAATTAGATTATCGAGCTCTTTTGAGTTGACTAGCATGCGGTACGGGTATTTTTCGGTGATAGAGCTCGGAAAACGATGAACGGCGGTGCAATCGGATCTAAAATTCGACTTACGGATCTCCCGGAATGGGGTTTTGAAGGTCGCGGTAACCGTGGGGTGCATCGGAATTCGTGCAAAAGATCTGGCACGCTTTTCGAGAAATCTTAGAATTATTTCGTGAGAATAGATATTTATTGTTAAATAATAAATATCCGAATATGGGATTTTTCCTTTTTACGTACGTATAAAATAAAATAAAAGAAAATAAATTAATAATAAGAGAATAATTAAACCCCGTTTACCGGAAGAAAAAATCCTAGTTTAAAATATCGCCTCCTCAAACCCTTCCCTCTTGTGCGTACCGAAGACCAAAATAATAAAACCCTAGTTCGGAGAAGAGAAAAGAAAAGAGAACCCTAACCGGAGGAGAAAAGAAGGAAAGAAGGAGAAAGTGGAGGGACCCGATCGCCCCGATTGACTTGCCGGAGACCGGAGAACGAGACTCCATCATCTACGGGGAGCGGATCCGGATCCCCAACGCCGCGAAGGAACAAGATCGATTCTTTAATCCCGATAGATAGAGGTTAGCGATCGTTATTCCTTTTGTCAAATTAATCGGGGGTTTTTCGTGTTCTTTTAAGGTCAACTTATTCGGTACATTGATCACGGGTTTTGATTTTGGTTTTGATCGATGTTTTGTTCGTATTCTTGATCGGGTTTAATCGGTGGTTTCTAATCGGTCTTTTGATCGGGATTTCGATCGATGTTTTGGTTGTTCGTCGATCAATGGTTTAGTCGTTAGATTTACTGCGGATTTGTTCGGGGGTTTTTGTGGGTGTTTCGTTGGAGCATAGGGGGTTAACGGGAGGCCGCCGCCGCCGTTACCATGTTCACGGGGTCGTCGCCGGAGTCGCACGGGAGCGAAAACGGAGAAAAAATCGTGAAACGGGAGCGAAAACGGAGAAGAAAACCGAAAAAAGGGGCTTATTGTTCATTCCCGTATAGCGCGGTCCACGGGCCCGGGCGTGCACCCGGCGCACGCCCCGCGGCGCGGAAGCCGCAGACCCGGTGCACGCCTCGCCCGTGCACCGGCCCAGCCCGCAAGCGCGGTCCACGCCCAGGCGTGCACCCGGTGCTGGCGCCGCGACTGAAAATGGTGAACCTGGCGCGCGCCCTTCCCCGTGCGCGGCCCATCCCAGGATGTGCGGTGCACGCTTCCTGCGTGCACCCGGTGCATGCCGCGCAGCCGCCCAACGCGCAGACCCGGTCCACGCCTGCTCCGTGCACCACCCGTCAGCCCGAAGTTCGGTAGCTCCGTTTTGGTCCATTTTTCCACCGTTTTGAGCGCCATTTTCGCCGTTGGGATCACCATTTCTGCGGTTTTCTTGGCATGGCTACTTGGGATCTTTTAGGTCACCGTTTCGCCATGTCATGTGCTAGTTTCGCCGACGCTCCGCGCCTTGACGAAATCGTGGGGGTCGCGTCGTCGGGCTTTTTTCCTTATCATTTTCGCCGTTGGGGTCTTCTTGGTTTAACCATTGATGTCCCGAGTTGGCTACAGGTTGAGAATTGGGTTTTGTTGGATTTCCGTTAGCGGTTTTGGGTTCCGATGGAGTTCGCGATGAAATAGTCGCGGCCCGGTTGTTGTTAGCCTTTGATGTTACCGGTTTGATCTGAGTTTTCGGTTTTACTTGACGGTTTTGACTTGTTGGTTTTTTTGATTGACGTCGCGGTCCTCTAGGCACAGTGATTTCAGTTTTTGTGGGTTTATTGTTACAGTGGTTGGGACCACTGATTTTACCTGATTAGGGTAAGGTGTTAAATTATGCTCTTGGATATTTTAGTAGGCCGCGAGGAGTTCTGATTTGCTTAGGAGGGTCGCGGGCGCGGTCAGTTATCTTTATTCCAGGTGGGTACCCTTGCAATAAGTGCAACTAGTGCAATAAATGCACCATGTCATCGTAAAAAGTATATTAATCTGTTTAATAAAGTATATGAGGTGTTTCAATTGAATTAACCTTTCGCATGATTGTTTTACTAATCTGACTAATGCGGCTGAGGTCGCAACATTATTTTACACTCATATTGCTTACACGCACACCGGCGGCTTGGCCACCGCACAGGGTGTATTTTTTCGGAAAGATGGCACGTTGGCCCGTGTACCCCACGACTAGTGATGATGGGGATCCCTCAAGGAGAGGCGACTGCTACTTGGGCAGTGGAGGGGTTGGAGGCACCAAGAAAATGAGTACGGTATTCTGGGGTTGGTGCCCAGCTTGATTGGGTATTCTGGGGTTGGTGCCCAACTTGATTCGGTATTCTGGGGTTGGTGCCCAGCTTGTTTTGTGGCAGGGATTTAGCAATACATGAGGGAAAAGCAAAAGGTTCCGGTGTATTTGTTTTTGTTTTAAAGTTATTGCTAATTGTTTGAAACATTTACTTTATTTGTCACTGACTTTACCCACTCCGTGACAGGTTTGACTAGGTGTAGTAGTCGGGACGACGGTGAGGCAGCGATTAAAGAACATTGGCTGTATGAGGTCTATTCCGTTGTTCTTGCTTGGGTTATCTCATCTCCTTTTATCTAAGTTTAAGTTCTCAACTGCTTGACTGTGGAATGTTGTGGATGTTGGATTAAGAGACTGTTTTGTTATGTGATCCTTATAATGATTCTTAATGACTTATATGCGGCATATTTTATACTGAACAAAAAGGGTTTCGAAAATATTTTCCAAAACCAAGTGTCGTGTGGGCACTGCTTTATAAACCTCTGAATTTATCCTTTCCAAAAAGATGTAGCCGCCCTTTTGTGAATGTGTAAACGTTTTGAAAAACTGGGTGTCGTGTGGACACCGTTTGCAAAATCGTAGTTATATCTCTTAATGGCATGAATGAAAGTTTGTAATGTGAGTGAATGAAAATATTCTCTCTTGTTCTTTTCATTGTGACTGTGTGGTTAAAGAATCTAGTTGTTGTTGTTGTTGTAAATATGACGCCGTGCATATACAAAGAAGACTCTGTCCGCTTGAAGAGTGAATTTGTATATGTGGCGGTCTGACACGCACCGGGGGCGAGGTCGATACTTATTTATAAAGAAAAAAAAAAAACATACGCTTTTCCGCTTATCCTTAGACCTCCGGGGCGTGACACCATTTGGGACCAGTGCGAGACTCGAGGACAACTTCGGGTCATCTTGCACTAAGCCTTAAGGCTCAAGTTGCTAATGCGACTCAACTACTCAACCATTTTCAGTTTTGAGGTGAGCACCATGCTCAGAAGGTCGAGAGGACTCAGAAGCTCACCCTGGAGGTGCAGCAAAGCTGCTGGAACAGCTTAAGGAGCAACCTTGCTCTCTAAGGGCCTAAGTTACTAGAACTAACCAATTCTCCAACCAAACCCCGATCTCAGGTGAGCATCAAGCTCAGGAGGTCAAGGAGGTTCGAGGGCTTACCAATAGGTAGTCGGAAAGCAGCCGGAACAGGAGATGGAGTATCCTCGGCCAACCAACACACACTAAGAGCCCGAGTTGGAGCAACTTGCACCAACTCGGGTTCTTGATGGTTCCAAGGGCAAGCATCAGCATGGGGAGCTCTAAGAAGGTGCTCTAGGTGCAACAAGCACCAGCTCTGATGTGCGGTGGCGGCGGTTAGCCGGAGCCAAGCTTGCAGCCAATACCAAGCTTCATTAATAGTGAAAGACCATGAAGTGTTGTCACGCTTCGGGTGTAAACCGGAACCCGGGCCCGTCTACAGATCCGACGTGCACACGGTATTTCCCGCGTACACGAAGCGCCAAACCTGCTCAGATATAAGAGAGAATAATAAAAGAGCAATAAAAACAGAGCTGAACTAAAACTAATACATCTCAGATTGAAGCTGGAAATAAAATACAATACATCTGTATAAATGATACATCAGTCTCTCCCAGCTTACTAAAAATAAATATAACCTGCTGGCACAAGCCAGTCCCAAATGTAAAAGTACAACCGTCTGAGGAAAACATGGGTACACCAACAGTCCAGCTAACCCGCTCATCCTGCCTCGAGATCTATCTACTCAGCCGTCCTCTCTCCTCGACCCGCCGCTGAAAGCCTAGCAGCACCCGCAGAAGACACTGCAAAACAAGAAAGAAGAAAGAGAGGAAAGAATAATGGGGGTGAGAACTACTAGTAAACCAGTAGCCTCCCCTAGTGGGTAAAACCTCAAACTCTGACGCACCCACTAGGTCTACCAGAGGCAAAAAGGGAAGAAGAGTGTAAGAAATGAAACTGCTGAAAAAGGGAAATCTACCACTACTATGCCTCTAAAATGCAGTCCTAGAATGGAATAACCGTATGCAACAGTAACCAACCGTCCCAGATGAACCCAATCTGTACCGCCCTCATCATCGGGCAAGTAAGCCGCGCCGATGTGATAGCAAAACTCCTGCTGCCGCCCTCAACATCGGGCAAATAAGCCGCGCCAATGTGATAGCAAAACTGTCAATAACTGTCTGGCCCCGGCCTCCGGAGGGGATCTCGAGGGGAGCGACCCACACGAGAAAAGCATCACCGGGCAATAACCGCGCCGGTGTGATAAGTATCAAAAGCAGGATTGGATCACAACTATAAAGCCCCAGTGGAACACACCCCTCCACTAAAAGAAACTGATCCCCAATCTGATGCATAAGTACACATACGGTCAACCGCCCAATATCCGCGGTAGCCACAATACCCACTATCAACAACCAAGCCCAACAACCGACACCCGGTCAACCGCCTACTATCCGCGGTAGCCGCAATAACCCCCAATCCAAAAATTGGGTAAAATGATCTGTATCCGGTCAACCGCCTACTATCCGCGGTAGCCGCAATATCCCCACAACCCATAATTAAACACAACCTGTCACCGACCCTCAGGTCCCCGCTACACTATCCCAAACCCCTGCTCGAACCCGAGCAACCAGACTCAAAGGTCTAAATAAGAAGGAGAAAAGGAAACAAACATGGTTTCTCCTAAGTAAAGTCCCAAAATGATAGTGCAGCAATAAAAAGTGGCCTATCTAGATGACCATACAAGCATGCGTAAGTCCTTAAGAGCGATGAAAGAAAGTGTGATAAATAGTGGTTCCACATGTGTATCAATTAATAGCTCCGCATGGATATAACCATCAACATGCTAAAATCATTATTCAACCACATATGTCTATAATCCCAGATCCATGATAAATCACCAAAGTGGTACCCGCACAAAGATATGTCATAATGTCTCAACAATTTATCCATTTAACCCACTTTCATAAAATCTATATACTAACATGGCATGTTAATTATTACTATTAAAGTAGCCCAATAATCCTGTTCCAACATGCTATGTCCACCAAATTAATCTCACATAAATCATCCACCTATGCATGTACAACAGATCGTCAAGTGGTACTCTCCCACAAGACATTTCATATTATCCCAACATGAAAGTAAATTCCACATGCAAGGTTAAGTGCTAATATTCTATCCATACAAACATGTATAAGTACCAACCACTATCAGATATCCACAATAGTACTTTCCATATGATAGGCTCACAATTATTTTACTTTAAGCATGCATGTCCAAATAAAGGGATCACTCTAATATTCCTAGTGAGCGTGTCAAAATAGAGGTAAACAACAACCACCCACCTCGATCGCTAATTCCAGGTCCAAAAGTGAAGTCCTCGCCCAAGTCAGTCGACCGTCACAAACACTGAACAACATGCCCCAAAACATACACAATTAAACATACAAAGCTCTGATAAAATCTGTCCAAATACAACAGTCCAGTGTTTCCCTATTTTCACATGTGAAAAATGCTCAGAAAATTCCAAGAAAAATACTGTCACGATCCTCACGACGAACCGGTCGAAACGAGTACATGCACGTTCAAATCCGAGTTTCGGGCATTAAGATAAAAATCTGACAATGTGACCCTCTCAAAAATAATCCTGTGCAAAATCTGTAACACTTATCTCTGGAAAAAAGGATTTTTCACCTTCGAAAAATATTTAGAAAATTCCCAGAAAATTTGAGGGTGTTCCTTGCGCTGTGTAGATGAAAAACGCCTGCTGGCACGTCTCGATCCGACGCCTGTGCGCAAAGATATCGCAGAAACACTGTGGCTCTATCCAAAACTCCACCCAAGAAAATGGGTCAAAAGAAAGCTCGGGAAACTCCATGAAAAACTCAAAATGAGGGAAAACTCAAATCACAAAGATCGTAGCCCTACCTGTCGTGAAGCCAACGGCGCAAAAATCGATAAAAACGATGGTCGGCGTAAGCCGGGGGAGTCCTCGCACCAAAATGCGACGAAGAAGATCACAACGAAACGAGCGTCGCGCCGCGCCGTAAAAATAAGAACCTCGAAATCCGTGCCTCCCAAAAATCCAGGGAATCCTCCACAAGGTGCAGCACACAAGGGGGAAGAAGTTTGCTGAAGAACACTTAGAGAGAAAATGGCCAGAAAAGTCCCAAATCGCAGCTCAAATTCTTTATAGGCCAAAGGAACAAATCACTTAATCCCCTACGGGTCCTCAGATTCGGGCGCCCGAAACATTCGGGCGCCGAATCCGAGCCCGCAAGCCCGCAAAAGAAGCGCCCGGATTGCTCCCGTGCTGCCACGTCCACCCCGAACACCGAACAACCAAACCCACCGCTCACTGCGCGACGCGTGGCCCTCTGGGTGACGGACGTGTGTCCCGCACAGCGAACAGCTGTGCGGGCGCGTCCGGCGTCGCCGCGTGGCGCCGCTCGGTCAAGCGGGTAGGTGGCGCCCGCGAATAGCCGGGCGCCACGTGCCCCCCGCACTGTCGCGGTCACACGTGCGGGCAGGCGGCGCCTGCGCGCCTGCCATGCACGCGCCCCGAGGCGCCAGCCCGCGCCCCCGTGCGCCGCGCCTCGTGAGCCCGCCAATGGCCTGCGTCCACGTGTCCCTTCGCCGGGTTCATGCACCCGCGCTGGGAACTCCGTGGACCGCGCACCCAGCGCCAGCCAACCGGGCGTCGACACCTGTCTCCCGCCCGAAACCCTGCACCGCCGTTCAAAACCATACACCGCCGCTCGAACTCCGTGAACCGCACGCTAAAAACCACCCAATCCTCACCTGCCACGTGTCCTGCTCCGGTGCACGCCGGCCCGTGGATCGCGCACCTGCCCGCGCGCCACCGCGCTGCCCGCGCCTGCGCGCTGCCCGCGCTGCCCGCCGCCGCTCCTGCGCCTGCCCGAACCAGCGCCGCCGCACTCCGCCGCTGCCCGCCGCCGCCGCCGCTGCCCGCCGGCAGCCGGAGTTACTGTTCCGGCGTGAACAGTAACCAGTGCGCAAAATATCAAGTAGGTAGGCCATTTTGACCGTTTTCGCGCGCTGAATCGGAATTTGATGTCCGTTTTGCCAAATTCCAACTCTAAAAATTACCGAAGGCACCCGGAAAGATGTTCTTAGCCCAAATTTCGCGCTGAGCCCAATTTTAATATCCACTTCGCGCGAAACCACTTTCAAGGATCCGACGGAGTCAACCGATCACCCATGTGATCCATTTAAGCTCGAGGTCCAACACTTGTGTCCAATTATGCACTAACACTTCCAAAACACTGTACAGGCTCCTCAGAAGTCAGCAATGACTCTACCACAGCTTTGCAGAGATCCAGGTCATCACATCCTCCCCTACTAAAAAAAAGTTTCGTCCTCGAAACTAAAGTCATTCCTTGACATGGGACCTCAACCAAAAAGAGGGGGTAAATATCTGATCATCCGCCACCCAAGCTCCCAAGGCTGTCTAATACCTCCTCCAGAGACGCGATACAATACTCGGGTCTCTAACTGTAGAGTACCAGGAATTCGGATGGCGCGCCGACCTCGCAAGATGGCGTGGTGCGGAGGAATTGCCTCGGGCATGTTGCTTATGTGTTTACAGATGATGTCGGGTTGATGAGGATCAACGCGGAAGCCCCAGCTTGATTCGGAGATTTTTCGGGCTTTGTGCGCCGATTGAGGACTGGTTTTGGGGAAGCATCGACTCCACCGTGGTGTGCAGAAAATCAGGAAAATACCTGGAACAGGTGTACTTTGGAATTACAGCGAATTTCGGGAGGTTCCGGACTGACGCGGGAGACCCGAAGGCGAAAAGTGAGCTGGAACTGGAAGTTTTGGAGCCGGTTTTTGGATTTAGCACACCGGCTCCACGGTTGAGCTTTTTGAGGAGGAAAAAGTTGTGGAGATGTGTATTTTCAGATTACAGCGGAGTTCGGGAGGTTTCGGACCCGTGCGGAGTACCCGAGGACAAAAAGTGAGTTGGTGGGGTCATTTGAGGGATTATTTAATTAAGTTAATTAATTTTGAATTTATTAGTGTTGCCTGTGAAGCTTTAGTGGAAAAAAAGAAAATTTATTAGAGGAGATTGAATTAGTGGCTATGCTTTTAAGTGGCTAAGATATTTTGGAGTTGGGGAAATTTTTTAATTCCTGCTACAGTGTCATTCCCCCCTTGCCACTAATTAGGAATTTTAATTAAGGTGTGCCACGTCATCGCCTTCCTCTTCATAAAGCAAGCAGAGGAATGAATGGAAAAGAGAGGATGTAGAAGAAAGAGAGAAAAAGGAGGAAGAAGAAGAAGAAAAGAAGGAAAGAGTGGAGTGGATGGGAACTTGATGGTGGACCTTCTCTTAGAAGCCGTTGGAGCCGTGTGGAACGCGCACGCCGAGCCGCAAGGAAGGGCATCTTCTTGAGAATTGTTGTGAAGTGAATGGTGTTTGGCATTCAAGTCAGATTGATGAAGTGTTGCTGCCAAGTATAGAGCAATTGGTGATTCTTCATTCCTCCTCAACATCAGGACATCAACTTGAGGATATTAATGATGCTGATGAAGATGATGATGCTGATGTTTAATGTTGATGCTTCGGTGGATTAAAGTGTACTTGAACCTTGGATGTGCTAGGAGCTTATGAGAGGTGTTATGAGAATTATTTGTGCCGAGACTTTGAAGTGTGCAGTTGGTTTTTGTGGATTGTGATGGTGCTGTGAGTGTGGGTTTTACAAGTTATTTTGTGAGCATTTTGGGTTGTGTTAAGGTGTGTTGGGTTTGCATGGTTATTGATGGACTTGAGTGCTTTAAGTGTACTGTGGGTTCCATGTAGAGCACTATGTGTATGTGTGTGTGTACATGGGTGCTTGGTGGTGTTGTGAACCTTAATTAAGCATGTTGATGGATGAAGGACTTGCTTTAGGCAGGGAGCAATTTAAAATTATTGGAATTAAGGGATTGTGTATATGTGATATGGAATCATTGTGTGCATGTGAGCATAATGTTGGAGATGTATTTGAGGACTTTTCTATATTTGTGAGTGTGCTTTGGATTATTAGAGTGTAATAGGTGATATTGTGATCAGTGTGAACTTGTATGTAGCAGGTGGATTTATGGGATTTGGTGGTTAAGTGAGCTTTAATTTATTAGTGTAGAGTACCAGGAATTCGGATGGCGCGCCGACCTCGCAAGATGGCGTGGTGCGGAGGAATTGCCTCGGGCATGTTGCATATGTGTTTACAGATGATGTCGGGTTGATGCGGATCAACGCGGAAGCCCCAGCTTGATTCGGAGATTTTTCGGGCTTTGTGCGCCGATTGAGGACTGGTTTTGGGGAAGCATCGACTCCACCGTGGTGTGCAAAAAATCAGAAAAATACCTGGAACAGGTGTACTTTGGAATTACAGCGAATTTCGGGAGGTTCCGGACTGACGCGGGAGACCCGAAGGCGAAAAGTGAGCTGGAACTGGGAGTTTTGGAGCCGGTTTTTGGATTTAGCACACCGGCTCCACGGTTGAGCTTTTGGAGGAGGAAAAAGTTGTGGACATGTATATTTTCAGATTACAGCGGAGTTCGGGAGGTTTCGGACCCGTGCGGAGGCCCCGAGGACAAAAAGTGAGTTGGTGGGGTCATTTGAGGGATTATTTAATTAAGTTAATTAATTTTGAATTTATTAGTGTTGCCTGTGAAGCTTTAGTGGAAAAAAAGAAAATTTATTAGAGGAGATTGAATTAGTGGCTATGCTTTTAAGTGGCTAAGATATTTTGGAGTTGGGGGAATTTTTTAATTCCTGCTACAGTGTCATTCCCCCCTTGCCACTAATTAGGAATTTTAATTAAGGTGTGCCACGTCATCGCCTTCCTCTTCATAAAGCAAGCAGAGGAATGAATGGAAAAGAGAGGATGTAGAAGAAAGAGAGAAAAAGGAGGAAGAAGAAGAAGAAAAGAAGGAAAGAGTGGAGTGGATGGGAACTTGATGGTGGACCTTCTCTTAGAAGCCGTTGGAGCCGTGTGGAACGCGCACGCCGAGCCGCAAGGAAGGGCATCTTCTTGAGAATTGTTGTGAAGTGAATGGTGTTTGGCATTCAAGTCAGATTGATGAAGTGTTGCTGCCAAGTATAGAGCAATTGGTGATTCTTCATTCCTCCTCAACATCAGGACATCAACTTGAGGATATTAATGATGCTGATGAAGATGATGATGCTGATGTTTAATGTTGATGCTTCGGTGGATTAAAGTGTACTTGAACCTTGGATGTGCTAGGAGCTTATGAGAGGTGTTATGAGAATTAATTGTGCACTCGCGCCAGAGGGCCGAGAGTATTTTTAGTGCATCGTCTGTCGAGTTCTAGTGTCATGAGAGTTCTTCTTCCTTGTTGGGGATCATGGGTTATGTTTCTGATTTAGTGGTGGAGGAGGTCCTCCCACTTAGTTCTGAGGATATTTGTGGTTCCGGCAGATCGAGTCGTGGAGGTTTCCCGACTCAGCCATAGTCATACATTATCAGATTGAGTCGTTGAGGGTTCTCCGACATAGCTGTGAGAGTGTTTGGGTTATTCATGATCGAGTCGAGGTTCTTTTCCGACTGAGTTGTGTTTTGAGCTTTGAGATACCGATCTGGTTGATCGTGGATTATAGCCTGCTGAGCCTGGCATTTTATGCCAGTTATGAGATACTTGAGATACTTGAGTTCGCGGGGTCGCTCCCCGCGAGCTACGCTCCGGATGCGATGATGATACCGAGCCTGACGAGGCTGCGATGTAGTTACTGAGATAGTCCTTGAGGGACATCCTACGTAAGACCAAGTCCTGTTTGGGCGTAGTGGCAGTAGATGAGCGCAGGCTTGACTTTGACTGGTCCAAAGTGGGACAGTCATTGAGATTTGGGTGATTTGTGTGAGTGAGTTTCATTGCATGTTCATAGATGAGTTTTCCTTTGAGCATAGTACTTGAGGCATATTATTAGCAGTGAGAGTGTATGCATAGCAGGGTCTGAGTAGAGTTTCTAGAGCATGATGTTGGTATTTGCTAGCTGTAGATCCTTTCCTGCTTTCAGCTTTTATCTATCTATCTATCTGCATACCTATCTGTTTGCCTCCAGTAGACTTAGTGGGCATACCGTGGATATTGGGACGGTACCCACTGAGATCTGCCTTCTGCAGTAGATCTCACACCCGCTGCGGTGACAGGTTTGAGGCAGCTGTTCCGGCTTGGTTCGCGCGGAGACAGTAGATCGAGGTGAGGACGCGGCCGATTAGTTCCTTACCAGCATTGAGAGTCTGAGGTAGTTGTACCCCGTTAGTTTCATTTTTCTTTCTTTCCACTTTTGTGCTGAGAGGGTGAGGTTTTGTAGTTGACTTTTCTTTGAGGGACCTGTATTGAGGACTTATGTATTAGTGGAACCAATTATTTATTTATTTTAGCTGTCAGAGTTTTATTTTTGTTAGCTACTAGTTTTATTTTCAGCTCTGATACATGTGTAGCTATAGATCTTTTGCAGGGTAGACGCTTCGTCTGTACGGCAGTTTTCGTATGGATGGCGGATCTGTTGGCGAGCCCGGGTCGCAGTTTCGACCCCGGGGCGTGACAGATTAGGGTGGTATCAGAGCCTAGGAATATAGGTCGTTGAGGACTTAGAGACCCTAGGCTATTGGTTGGACTGTAGGATGACTATCGCGAGAGACGTGACTTTAGTGAGAGTCCTGATTGAGGTTGTACCTCCCCCAGAGGATTGGGGCGAGTGATCTTACATGTTATTTCTCTAAAGATGATTATGTTGGCTGCAGACAACATAATACTTTAGAATGGTTAACATGTCTAGACTTTCGCTTGATTGGATCGAGAGAGTTTTGGTCCTAATGTTTGTTTTGTTGCAGTGGCTTCGATGCTTCCGAGACGCCGTACGACGGCGAGGGCGTGTAGGCCTTGGATGAGGAGCCCGATCAGCGGGAGGCTGAATGGACAGATCATGGTGAGGTCTAAGAGTTACGAGCTCAAGTAGCTCAGACGTTTGAGGCGATGCGGCGCTAGGGAGAGATCATGGAGCGCGTGGTGCGCATGCTTGGACCGAAAGCATCTTCCGGGGAATCGCCAGTAGTACCTCCGGCCGTGACATCGTCGACTTCGACCCAGATCGCACTGTGGATAGTGTAGGAGCAGCAAGAGATTGCCGATCGGTTGGGTACTTCATCCAGTTTCATCCCCTGCAGATTTCGGGATAGTGTTTGGAGCCATGGGAGGCCGAGAACTGGATCGCTGCTATGGAAGAGCTGTTCGAGGATTTGTTCATCCAGGAGAAGCATCAGGGTGCTTGGTCATGCACTTTTGGATAAGGACGCCGAGAGTGGTGGCGTCGAGTTTGTCCTATTGGACCTCCGGGAGCGCAGTTGACGACTTGGAGCGAGTTTTGCGACAGTTGAGCAGCGTACCCCTCGTCGCCCAGGATGAGGCTTAGAGGTTGATTTTATTTTAGAGGGGACTGCATCTGGATATCTATCTCTTGGTGTATTCTCGGCGAGTGCCGACTGTAGATGCGGCATTTGGGCATGTTCGATGATTGACCGAGGATCACTGATCACGTCCAGGAGGGACGAAGAGCAAGGGACCGGCTCTAGTGAGAGACGTCTAGCATCATCAGATTTTGGGATAGTTGAGTGGATCGAGGTTGCCATGGTGCCAGTCTTAGGATCATGGGTCTCAGAGAAGACAGAGACTAGGAGGTTCTCGACAGTAGAGGCCCCAGCATCAGTGCTAGGATGAGTATGTCAGGGCCGTGATGCCGCGGCAGTTTGAGCGATGGCCACCAGCTTCTAGTGAATGAGATTGTGCAGCCGGTTAGAAGACGCAAGGATAGTGGATCGCGTCTTACCTGGTGTGGCTTTCCTTTTGGTCATTGGATTTAGAGCAGGTTGATGCCAACGCCGCTTGTGCGTGTTTTCGGTAGAGCAGGGATATCTTCGTGTGGGCCAGAGGAGGGACTGTTGGCTTGTGCACGTGAGGATCAGGTTCCAGACCACGTATAGCACATGGATGAGTGTTGCCAGTCCTGCCAGTGTAGGTAGGACATTCGATTTGATTCCTTGAGTTTTTAGTCTTACATCAGTTTCGGGGAGTTGTTACGATGGTTGGATAGGGATGTGTTATCCCATTGTTTGCTATCATGGATTGTCGGGAGAGAACAATGACCCTCTGGGGACCTGGTCAGGAGGAGTGTGTTTTTTAGAGGATGCTGGAGCACGTTAGAGGTTGAGTTGTGGTTGCATATCGCTTCGCGAGCGACTATAGAGGAAGTGCCTACGGCGGCGCCGGGACTAAAGTTTATTCTTATCGCCGTGTGACCCCGGGTGTGAGTCCACCTAAGCTGATTTTCGAAGCCGCCGCCTAGTGGAATTGAGATCGAGATAGTGGTCGACATAGTTTTGGAACTGCGCCGACTATGACGGCACCTCTTGGAGTATCACCCGCAAGGCAGTGAGCTGATAGCGCGGTTGTGGGATCTGATGGGTTGAGGGGTCTATGCGACCGGTTCCACGTCGTGGGTATACGACTGTGGGGGTCCTAGAGATTGATACTTGAGTATGATGCCACACCGTTGATGCACGGTGGTGATGCCACACCGTTGGTACACGGCAGTGATGCCACGTTGTGAATACACAACGGTGAGAGTTCTATGATGGTTCGAACACAGGCAGGTTGGATTGTGTTGCGGCAGATGCCCTTTGTGAGTTTGATAGCGTTATGGAACCTTACAGCCTAGGGCTGTGCCCTCTTTGTGTGCAGGAACCAGTAAGGGCATTTTGAGCTTTTGTACGGTCAAGTGGATTGTTTGGGGCCATGCGGCCTTTTTGGAAAGTTCTGTTGTTTAGGCCATGTGATTTCGGCTGCAAGAGCGACTGAGGACCCAACGAAGAGTGATGCCGTTGGGAATTAGCCTAAGCCTATGATTGTGACTGAGGTCGGCAGGGCCTGTATAGTTTCGAGGAGTTAGAGCTGCATCGATTTGCATGATTGCCAGTGATAGAGAGAACATTGAATTATTCTTAGATCCTCAAACCTGAAATACTTGGATATTCAGGAAGAGCTTGGTTGGAGCAACGCCGATGGATAGAGTTATTGGAATTGTAAGTTTAGTCTTATAGCATATATTTATCCCAGCGATAACTCTTTGGTCTTAGACGCCTTGTGTAGGCGAGCAATGTAACTTTGGATTGAAGTGATCGATTAGTGGGTGCCGCTTTTGGAACTCGGAATTGAGAGTTGGAAATTAAGCATGTTCCCGAGGTTGAATTTCTTTCCCTGTAGAGGGAAGTGAGAGTGCATTGTAGAGTTTTGAGCATTTTAGTTGCTAAGGAGCAACAGAGGGGTTATGCCAATTGGAGGCTTAGAGTTGGGATTAGAGACCATGATTTTGAAAGCCACTATCCGCAGGAATACGATCATTCGAGATTTACGCGGGGAATTTGATCCGCGAGCGTTTGTCTGGCTGGAAGAAGTGTATTTGACCCCCCCCTCTTGAGTTATGGATTACTTTGGTTTCGAGGACGAAACCCTTTTTAAGGAGGGGAGAGTGTAGAGTACCAGGAATTCGGATGGCGCGCCGACCTCGCAAGATGGCGTGGTGCGGAGGAATTGCCTCGGGCATGTTGCTTATGTGTTTACAGATGATGTCGGGTTGATGCGGATCAACGCGGAAGCCCCAGCTTGATTCGGAGATTTTTCGGGCTTTGTGCGCCGATTGAGGACTGGTTTTGGGGAAGCATCGACTCCACCGTGGTGTGCAGAAAATCAGGAAAATACCTGGAACAGGTGTACTTTGGAATTACAGCGAATTTCGGGAGGTTCCGGACTGACGCGGGAGACCCGAAGGCGAAAAGTGAGCTGGAACTGGGAGTTTTGGAGCCGGTTTTTGGATTTAGCACACCGGCTCCACGGTTGAGCTTTTTGAGGAGGAAAAAGTTGTGGACATGTGTATTTTCAGATTACAGCGGAGTTCGGGAGGTTTCGGACCCGTGCGGAGGCCCCGAGGACAAAAAGTGAGTTGGTGGGGTCATTTGAGGGATTATTTAATTAAGTTAATTAATTTTGAATTTATTAGTGTTGCCTGTGAAGCTTTAGTGGAAAAAAAGAAAATTTATTAGAGGAGATTGAATTAGTGGCTATGCTTTTAAGTGGCTAAGATATTTTGGAGTTGGGGGAATTTTTTAATTCCTGCTACAGTGTCATTCCCCCCTTGCCACTAATTAGGAATTTTAATTAAGGTGTGCCACGTCATCGCCTTCCTCTTCATAAAGCAAGCAGAGGAATGAATGGAAAAGAGAGGATGTAGAAGAAAGAGAGAAAAAGGAGGAAGAAGAAGAAGAAAAGAAGGAAAGAGTGGAGTGGATGGGAACTTGATGGTGGACCTTCTCTTAGAAGCCGTTGGAGCCGTGTGGAACGCGCACGCCGAGCCGCAAGGAAGGGCATCTTCTTGAGAATTGTTGTGAAGTGAATGGTGTTTGTCATTCAAGTCAGATTGATGAAGTGTTGCTGCCAAGTATAGAGCAATTGGTGATTCTTCATTCCTCCTCAACATCAGGACATCAACTTGAGGATATTAATGATGCTGATGAAGATGATGATGCTGATGTTTAATGTTGATGCTTCGGTGGATTAAAGTGTACTTGAACCTTGGATGTGCTAGGAGCTTATGAGAGGTGTTATGAGAATTATTTGTGCCGAGACTTTGAAGTGGGCAGTTGGTTTTTTTGGATTGTGATGGTGCTGTGAGTGTGGGTTTTACAAGTTGTTTTGTGAGCATTTTCGGTTGTGTTAAGGTGTGTTGGGTTTGCATGGTTATTGATGGACTTGAGTGCTTTAAGGTAGCGTTTGGTTCGGGGATTAGAAAAATTTTGTTATACCAGGGATAGGTACAGATTCTGGTATTAGCAGGAATTAGTGTAAATTTGCGTTTGGTTCGATTTATGAGTTATACCGGAATTAAAGTAAATTGTGTTTGGTAAATTATATAGGAATAAGGAGAATAAGAAGAATTGGTAAAAATTGTGTTTGGTTGAGTATAGAGGAATAAGAAGAATTGATAAGTGATAAATTTGTGTATTGACTATTTTGCCCTTTATGATATATTATATAAATAAAATAATTTATTATATTAATCAACCTAATAATAAATTTAAAATATTATTTAAAATTGTAAAAAATATTTAAAAATATATAATAAATAAATATTATATATTTATTTATAATATATAATATTATAAATAAATATATAATATTTATTTATAATATTATATAATACAGAAGAAAGCAATATATAATATAAATAAATATATTATAAATAATATATTTATTTATTTATTTATAATATAAATAAATATATTATAAATAAATATATAATATTTATTTATAATATATTTATTTATTTATAATATAAATAAATATATTATAAATAAATAATATTTTATTTATTTATAATATAAATAAATATATTATAAATAAATATATAATATTTATTTATAATATATTTATTTATAATACAGAAGAAAGCAAGGATGCCTCGAACCCCGCGCCGTAGTTGGGTTCCTGCTAATTCCATCAATTTCCTGGAATTCAAATTCCAGGATCCATACCCACTATTCCAGCTACCCTAGAACCCGGATTCCCCCCTATTCTGTCCCCGTTTGGGTATGGACACGGGGATAAGGGGGTATTCCCCCGTTATCCCCCTTACCAAACGCCCCCTAAGTGTACTGTGGGTTCCATGTAGAGCACTATGTGTATGTGTGTGTGTACATGGGTGCTTGGTGGTGTTGTGAACCTTAATTAAGCATGTTGATGGATGAAGGACTTGCTTTAGGCAGGGAGCAATTTAAAATTATTGGAATTAAGGGATTGTGTATATGTGATCTGGAATCATTGTGTGCATGTGAGCATAATGTTGGAGATGTATTTGAGGACTTTTGTATATTTGTGAGTGTGCTTTGGATTATTAGAGTGTAATAGGTGATATTGTGATCAGTGTGAACTTGTATGTAGCAGGTGGATTTATGGGATTTGGTGGTTAAGTGAGCTTTAATTTATTTTTGTGCTAAAGGGAGCAGCTTGTGTGTTGTGTGGGTTGACTTAAGAAAATAATGTTTGGGTGAACATGTAATTTTAATTAAGTTGTTAATAGGAGCTTGAAGAGTTTATGTGTTTTGAGTGAGCATTTGGAGCTGCTTGTGTGTTGAGGGAGTTTTGTAGGGTGTAAATGTAGTGTTCCAGTTTTTCCCCTATGTTTTTCCCCTATTTCGGGGTGTGGAACACCTAGTGTTGGTGTGTTGGGCCCCAACATGTCAAAGTGATGTGTTGTTTGGACTTAGGGTGGATTTGGAAGCAAGCCTGACCTTCGGCTGACTTTGCCGAATTTTAGGAATGGAATCAGGCTAAACGGAGGCCGTATTTGGATTCAGCGCGGAAAAACGCTTGAAAACGGCTATTTACTTATTTAATTTGGAGTCCGGATGCCCAAAAACGGACCCCCGGAAGTTTTCTGTGCAAAATGGTGCATGGGGGGACCTGTGGACCGGCCGGGGACACGTGGCGGCCTCTTATTGGGCCGGCGCGCCACTCCCGGTCCACGGAACGGGCCGCCGGTGCACGGTGCACCGGCGGGCCACGTGGCAGGCACCAGTTGGTCCGGTCCAGGGCGCGCGGCGCACGGGAGGGTGCGCGGGCAGCGCGGGCAGGCCGGGCAGGCGTGGGGTGGGCGCGGTGCACGGTGCACCGGGGCGCGCCACGTGGCGGCCCCGGGTTGGACGGCGCAGGTGCGCGCGGTGCACCCGCAGGCGCGCGCCTGCGGCCGTACGCACGCGCGGGCGCAGGCGCGCAGGCGGCGCGGCAGCGGCGGCCGGCGGGCGTGACGGGCGGGCAACGCCCGCCACGTGGCGCCACGCCATTGGGTGGCGCCACCCACCCCGCCGCCCCGCAGGGGGGCACGTGGCCGCGCCCGGTTCGCCGGGCACGCTGTCCCCTGTGCGGGGGACACGTGTCGGACGCCCGAGGCGGGTCGGACCAAAATTCGGTCCGACGCGGATCCCGTGTGGGATGGGCCGTGGGCTGGGCCGCACTGTAGCCGCCCGAAATCCCGTGGGCCGGGCTGCACTGTAGCAGCCCGAAAATGACCCCTGCGCCCGAAAGTGGGGACACAGGGGTCATTTTCCAATTGTTTGGCTGGGCCTATATAAAGGCCCCCTCCCCTCTTTCTTGGGCTTTTTCCGAGAGAAAGAGAGAGATTGAGAGGGAGAGGTCTTTAGAGAAGTTTTTCCTCTCACATTTTTCTACCTCGTGGTGCGTTCCCAGATTTTTGGGAAGATCGACAGCGGCGTTCCGGATTTTACAGTGTGCCTCGGTTTTCCCCCATTTCGGCCCGTTATCATCGCATTTCAGTCCGAGGAGTCCCCTGCGCAGTACAGAAGTCCGATTCCGACGATTTCTGCGCCAGTGTGTTCCTAAGAGGTAGGGCTTCGTTTTTCGTGTTGATGGTTTCTCCAGATTCCGATTCTTTGGCACGATTCCCGAGGTGATTTGACACCCCATTTTGCTGTTGGATTTTTGACAGCGGCGACTTCGACGAATTATTTCTCCGCGTAGGAATATCGGATCGGGGTGATTCAAGAGTCGATTTTGGGCGATTTTTCGCGAGGAACGCAACCGTGATTTTTCTGGGATTTTAGGAGCTCGGGACAGAGGTGAAAATTCCTCGTTTTGCGTGCTGATTTTTAAAACAGCAAATGTGTGTTTGGAAACTGTTATATTTACACCGTGTACACTTATGTGATGTTGTAGGACATTGTTGCAGCTGACGGTGTGTTTAGAGGACAGCGGGTATTTTCTGGGTACATTGTACACGCTTTTCGAGGTGGGTGGTTGCGTATCCCTCTTTGTTGATTTGCACACTAGGAATAATAGAGTCCCCAATTATACATGTGATAGATAACTTGTAGTATATGAACCCATTGCATTTGGCCCCTAAATTAATTTAGTAGCTTCTATGTGATAAATCTGGGACAAGGAAATTGGACAATTGCTATATCGTGAACCGCATGCAATTTAGTAACCCAACAATATTTTTAAAATAATTCTAAAAGTATTCTTCACATGAAACTTAGTCCTTTCTAAATGTTTTTAAAAGAGAACACTTGCATGCTTATTGGACAACTAGTTAAGCCACTATTTTATTGCAGCACGATATTATGGGATTTGACTTAGGAGAAAACATCTGTTATTGTTATTCTTCTCTATCGATGCATGATGCTCGAGTCTGATCGGGATTTTGGAGATAGTATTGCTTGGGACAGTTTGGACATGTCTTAGGGGATTGTGGGGCATAGTGGCAACCGCGGATGTTAGGCGGTTGACCAGATGTTTTTACCTTATCAGATTGGGGTCTATGGGTTCAGCGGTAACCGCGGATTTTGGGCGGTTGACCGGGTGTTATTATCACACCAGATTGGGGATCGGGGTTGCATTAGTGGATGGAGTATTCCCACTTTGATCATGGTCATGATCCAGTCCTGCTATTGTGAGACATCGGTTACAGAGATGATTGATACAGAGATACTTTACTCGTGTGGGTCGCTCCCCTCGAGTGCCACTCCGGAGTAGGCTTTTAGACCGTGATGGGTGCCGGTCAGTTGGTGAGTTGTGAGTGATGACAGAGCAGGCAGTGCCAGTATTTCCTGGCCCTCTGATTGGGTTTTCTTTGGGCAGTCAGCTTTATAGTTGCATCTATACAGTCATCTTTTGGCACTGCATTTAGAGGCATAGTAGTGGTAGTTTCTTTTCAGCAGTCTTTATTGCATACCACTGTTCTTTCCTTTTTGCCTCTTTATTCCTAGTGGGTGCGTCAGCATCAGAGGTTTTACCCACTAGGGGAGGCTACTGGTTTATCTAGTAGTTCTCACCCCCATTGTTGTTTCTTGTTCTTTTTCCCCTTTGTTTTGCAGAGTCGACTGTGGGAGCTGCTGGGCCTTCAGCGGCAGATCGAGGTAAGAGGATCGCCGACTAGCTAGATCGTCTACCCCGAGCGAGAGTTTAGCTAGACTATTACTGTACTCCCCTTTTGTATCTCAGACTATAGTAGTTTACTTTTGGGTCTGGCTGTGGCCAGCTGGTTGTATTATTTATGGTGAGCTGGGAGTATATTGTACTTTTATTTCAGTTTACAGTTTATTTCAGTCTGAGATTACTGTTAGTTCTATTAGTTCAGCTCTGTTTATGCTCTTCTATTGTATATTATCTATCTGAGCAGGTTACCAGCGCTTCGTGTACATGGAAAATTCTGTGTACACGGCGGATCTGTTGGCGGGCCCGGGTTCTGGTTACCCCCGGGGCGTGACAGATTAAGTTGGTATCAGAGCTTAGGGATAGGTCAGTTGGGACTTAGGAAACCCTAGGCTTTTGGCAGACCCTAGGATGATAGGGCGTGAGAGGCGTGACACTTTGCGAAAGTCGTTGATTTATTTATTGGACTCTTCCAGTGAGTGAGGAGGGATCGACATACCCAATTTCTGGTGGACCGTTATGTTGGCTGCAGACAACATAAAGTCGCAGAAATTGGGGGATGTCTTTGACTTTCGCTAGATTGGGTCGTGTGGGGTTATGTTACTGATTCGTGTTTTCTTGTGGCAGGATGCCTCCCCGACGTCGGATTCCCGCTCTGGGTGCCCCTACACCCCCTGTTGAGCCGGAGCAGACGGGATCCACTGAGATTGCTGAGTTGCGGGCCATGATGGCCCAATTGGCGGAGAGCCATCGTCAGCAGCAGCAGAGGATTGATCAGCTGCTCGCGCAGAGAGAGACACCACCCCCAGCTGTTCCTGAGGCCTTTGTGCCCCCTGTTGCACCTTTTGTGCCGTCAGCGCCATCTTCGAGTAGCGGGGCTCCTGGAGCTATTCAGCCTTTGACTGCGGAGGAGGAGCGGGATTTTGCTGACAAACTCGCCCAGTTTGTTAAGCGGGGACCACCTAGATTCTCAGGGCGGGATGCCCCGCCCTCGGCTGTTGGGAAATGGCTTTCTGCGATGGAGAAGCTTTTTCGGGATTTCTTCATCGACCCGAAGTATCGAGTGCACATGGCGGTGCACTGTTTGGACGGGGATGCTGATTTTTGGTGGCAGCGGGTGGAGCCACCGGAGTTCCGGATTTCTCGGCAGCTGCCCTGGGAGGAGTTCCGACGGTTGGTGCTGGACACCTATTTTTCGACCAGTGTGAAGAAGAAGTTGGAGGACGACTTGAAGAACCTGCAGCAGGGCGAGCGATCGGCCCATGCCTATTTCCAGGAGTTCATGGAGTTGTTGAACTGCGTGCCCTTCGTCGCTCGTGACGGGCCGCACCAGGTTGAGATGTTCGAGGGAGGCCTTCGTCCAGAGATTTACACCCTGGTGCATGCTCAGAGATTTCAGACTCTGGATGCAGCCGCAGAGCATGCACAGTGGGTGGAGAGAGGTGATCAGGTGGTGGCCAGACAGAGGGCTGCGGTCGCTCAGGGCTCCGACAGAAAGCGACCAGCCCAGGATGAGGGGGGACAGGCCAGTACTTGGAGGCCGCCCCGACCGCCACCGCCTCAGTTTCAGGGCCGTGGGCGTTCGGAGCGGCGAGGGCCTGGTGGATCCCAGAGGCCCCAGCAGCAGCAGCAGCAGAATCGCAGTCGTCGCAGCGCGGATCTCAGCGGCAGCCACAGCGACAGCGACAGTCTCAGCAGCAGCAGTCCCGACAGACACGGGCTCCCAGCAGTTGTATTTTCTGTGGAGGTCCGCATTTCCCCGGCACCTGCGACCAGCGGTGGGGTCGTTGCTATGGATGTGGACAGCCAGGGCACATTCGAGCTGCGTGCCCCTTTTCGACCTCAGCCGCCCCTTCTTCAGCATCTGCCCCAGTATCATCGCAGCAGCGGTCGACGGCTCAGCGGCCTTATGCTCCAGCGAGCAGGCCATCTTCTTCCCATTCCACAGATTATCGCCCTCCAGCTCAGAGTGGGCGAGTGTATGCTGCACAGGTAGAGGATTCTTCAGCAGCAGACCATGTGGTGGCAGGTATCACTTTACTTTCTGGCATTAGGACTCGCACCTTATTTGATACTGGAGCATCGCATTCTTTCATTAGTAGATCTTTTGCATCATTACATGGGTTAGAGGTAGGACTTTTGCCACGTGCACGAGAGGTACAGATTCCCGATCACACTTTGCTCGTGGAGGAGTGTTGTTGGTCCTGCCCGATGCAGATCGAGTCCTGGATTATGCCAGCAGACCTGTTGGTCTTGAGACAGCTGCAGGATTTTGATGTGATTCTCGGGATGGACTGGCTGGCTCGGTATTTTGCGACTATTGACTGTGCCGAGAGGACTGTCACTTTTAGAGAGCCAGACCAGGAGGTGTTGGTGTACCGGGGATGTCAGAGTGCTTTCTTTGCCTCTATGGTTTCGACTTCCCGAGCGAGGCGGATGATTCACCGAGGATGTGTAGCCTTTTTGGCTAGTGTTGTTGAGGGGCCTACGGCGGCACCGGGACTCGGGGATATCCCTATCGTCCGCGAGTTCCCGGATGTGTTTCCACCTGAGCTGACTTGTATGCCGCCCGACAGAGAGATCGAGTTTGTGATTGACGTAGTTCCAGGAACTGCGCCAATCTCTAAGGCTCCTTACCGGATGGCACCGGCTGAGCTGAGAGAGCTTAAAGCACAGTTGCAAGACTTGATGGATAAGGGTTTCATTAGACCCAGTGTGTCGCCCTGGGGAGCACCGGTGCTATTCGTGAAGAAGAAGGATGGGTCACTTAGACTGTGTGTGGACTATAGGGAGCTGAATAAAGTGACCATCAAGAACAAGTACCCTCTGCCGCGCATCGACGATCTCTTTGATCAGCTGCAAGGGTCTTGTGTCTTTTCCAAGATTGATCTACAGTCTGGTTACCACCAATTAAAGGTGAAGGCCGAGGATATTCCTAAGACTGCTTTCAGATCACGGTACGGGCATTATGAGTTTACAGTTATGCCATTTGGATTGACTAATGCCCCTGCCGCCTTTATGGACTTGATGAACAGGATATTTCGGCCATTTCTGGATCGATTTGTGGTGGTGTTCATAGATGATATCCTGGTTTACTCCCGAAGCGAGGCCGAGCATGAGGAGCACTTGAGGACTGTGCTACAACTTCTGCGGGAGAAGAAGTTGTATGCCAAGCTGGTGAAGTGCGAGTTTTGGCTTCGGGAGGTAGCTTTCTTGGGCCATGTGATTTCCGCCGCCGGTGTAGCTGTAGACCCGGCGAAGATTGAGGCAGTTCGTGATTGGCCCCGACCGACGACTGTATCAGAGGTGCGCAGCTTCATGGGATTAGCTGGTTATTATCGTCGGTTTGTGGAAGGCTTTGCGAAGCTTTCCACACCCCTCACTCGGTTGACGCGAAAAGGGGTTAAGTTTATCTGGAGTGAGGACTGCCAGAAGAGCTTCGAGGAGCTGAAGGACAGACTGATGACTGCTCCTATCCTTTCCCTCCCTGTTATGGGGAAAGGATATGTGATCTACAGTGACGCATCGCACAGTGGACTGGGTTGCGTGTTGATGCAGGATGGGAGGGTAATTGCTTATGCATCGAGACAGCTCAAGGATTACGAGAAGAATTACCCTACCCACGACTTAGAGCTCGCTGCCGTGGTGTTTGCACTGAAGCTTTGGCGCCATTACCTGTACGGGGAGCATTGTGAGATCTACACCGACCACAAGAGCTTAAAGTATCTGTTCACACAGAAGGAGCTGAATTTGAGGCAGCGCAGGTGGTTAGAGCTACTAAAGGATTATGATGTGGATATCCTTTACCACCCAGGCAAGGCTAACGTGGTCGCTGATGCTTTGAGCCGGAGAGCAGTTCAGAGTTTGTCTATGTTGATCACAGACCAGGCGCCCCTATTGGAGGAGATGAGACGGCTCGAGATAGAGGTTGTGTCCCCTGGGGTCTCTGCTAGACTGACGTCATTAGTCGTGCAGCCCACTCTGCTGGACAGGATCAGGGAGAAACAGAGTGAGGACCCCCACTTGACCAGGATTCGAGATCAGCTTCCGAGTGATCAGTCAGGGGATTTTACAGTGGATGCTGCGGGAGTACTGAGGTACAGGGACCGAGCATGTGTGCCAGTGGATGCTGAGATCAGAGAGCAGATATTGAGAGAGGCCCATTATACACCTTATACCCTTCATCCTGGGGGGACTAAGATGTATAAGGACCTCAAGGCACATTTTTGGTGGAATGGCATGAAGAGGGATGTGGGAGATTTGTGGCCCAGTGTTTGACTTGTCAGCAAGTAAAAGCTGAGCATCGGGTGCCAGCTGGCAAGTTACAAAGTCTCCCAATCCCTGAGTGGAAATGGGACCACATTACCATGGATTTCGTGGTCGGATTGCCGAGGGCACAGGGCGGAGCAGATGCTATCTGGGTAGTGGTGGATCGACTTACCAAGTCAGCGCACTTTTTGCCTATGCAGACTACTTGGCCACTCGATCGACTAGCCCAGCTATACCTTGATGAGATTGTGAGACTGCATGGAGTACCCGCCTCCATTGTGTCAGATAGAGATCCGAGGTTTGCCTCGCGTTTTTGGGGGAGTTTGCAGACTGCGATGGGGACTCAGCTCAGATTCAGTACAGCTTTTCATCCTCAGACTGATGGGCAGTCAGAGCGGACCATACAGATCTTGGAGGACATGCTGAGGGCTTGCGTCTTGGATTTCGGCGGAGGTTGGATTCGGCACTTATCCTTGGTTGAGTTTGCGTACAACAACAGCTTTCAAGCGAGCATACAGATGGCTCCGTTTGAAGCGTTGTATGGACGCAAGTGCCGATCACCACTTTATTGGAGTGACGTAGGCGAGAGACGGACCTTGGGGCCAGATATACTGCTAGAGGCAGAGGAGAAGGTCCGGGTGATTCGACAGCATCTTCAGACCGCTCAGAGCCGACAGAGGAGCTATGCTGATGTTCGGCGACGAGACTTAGAGTTTCAGGTTGGAGATCATGTATTTCTGAAAGTCTCGCCGTCCAAGGGGATCAGGAGGTTCGGCATTCGCGGGAAACTCAGCCCCCGATACATTGGACCATTCGAGGTGTTGGAGCGTATCGGGCCTGTTGCTTATCGACTTGCACTTCCCCCGAGACTGGCTGGTGTCCACGATGTTTTCCATGTTTCCACACTGAGGAGGTACGTCTTCGACCCGTCGCACGTCATCGACTTTGCACCCCTCGAGATCAGCGAGGATTTGAGATATGAGGAGCGCCCAGTGCGGATTCTTGATCGGGAGGTGAAAGAATTGCGCAATCGGACCATCCCCTATGTGAAGATCCTTTGGAGCAATCATGATGAGCGCGAGGCGACGTGGGAGCCAGAGTCAGAGATGATGGACGCCTACCCCTACTTGTTCGAGGCTCTGGATTGAGGTATGATTTTAGTTTCGAGGACGAAACTTTTGTTAGTGGGGGAGGATGTAGTGTCCCAGTTTTTCCCTGTGTTTTTCCCCTGTTTCGGGGTGTGGAACACCTAGTGTTGGTGTGTTGGGCCCCAACATGTCAAAGTGATGTGTTGTTTGGACTTAGGTGGATTTGGAAGCAAGCCTGACCTTCGGCTGACTTTGCCGAATTTTAGGAATGGAATCAGGCTAAACGGAGGCCGTATTTGGATTCAGCGCGGAAAAACGCTTGAAAACGGCTATTTACTTATTTAATTTGGAGTCCGGATGCCCAAAAACGGACCCCGGAAGTTTTCTGCGCAAAATGGTGCATGGGGGGACCTGTGGACCGGCCGGGGACACGTGGCGGCCCTTATTGGGCCGGCGCGCCACTCCCGGTCCACGGAACGGGCCGCCGGTGCACGGTGCACCGGCGGGCCACGTGGCAGGCCCGTTGGTCCGGTCCAGGGCGCGCGGCGCACGGGAGGGTGCGCGGGCAGCGCGGGCAGGCCGGGCAGGCGTGGGTCAGGCGCGGTGCACGGTGCACCGGGGCGCGCCACGTGGCGGCCCCGGTTGGACGGCGCAGGTGCGCGCGGTGCACCGCAGCGCGCGCCTGCGGCCGTACGCACGCGGCGGCGCAGCGCGCAGGCGGCGCGCAGGCGGCGGCCGGCGGGCGTGTCGGGCGGGCAACGCCCGCCACGTGGCGCCACGCCATTGGCGGCGCCACCCACCCCGCCGCCCCGCAGGGGGGCACGTGGCGCGCCCCGCTGGGCCGGCACGCTGCCCCTGTTTGGCGGACACGTGTCGGGCCCGAGCGGGTCGGACGGAATTCGGTCGGACCGGATCCCGTGTGCGGCTGGGCCGGGCTGGGCCGCACTGTAGCCGCCCGAATCCTTGGGCCGGGCCGCACTGTAGCAGCCCGAAATGACCCCTGCGCCCGAAAGTGGGGACACAGGGGTATTTTCCCATTTGTTTGGTGGGCCTATAAAGGCCCCCTCCCCTCTTCTTGGGCTTTTTCCGAGAGTTAGAGAGAGAACCAGGGAGAGGTCTTTTAAGAATTTTTCCTCTCACATTTTTCTACCTCGTGGTGCGTTCCCAGATTTTGGGAAGATCGACAGCGGCGTTCCGGATTTTACAGTGTGCCTCGGTTTTCCCCCATTTCGGCCCGTTATCGTCGCATTTCAGTCCGAGGAGTCCCCTGCGCAGTACAGGAGTCCGATTCGACGATTTCTTCGCCAGTGTGTTCCTAAGAGGTAGGGCTTCGTTTTTCGTGTTGATGGTTTCTCCAGATTCCGATTCTTTGGCACGATTCCCGAGGTGATTTGACACCCCATTTTGCTGTTTGGATTTTTGGACAGCGGCGACTTCGACGAATTATTTCTCCGCGTAGGAATATCGGATCGGGGTGATTCAAGAGTCGATTTTGGGCTATTTTTCGCGAGGAACGCAACCGTGATTTTTCTGGGATTTTAGGAGCTCGGGACAGAGGTGAAAATTCCTCGTTTTGCGTGCTGATTTTAAAACAGCAAATGTGTGTTTGAAACTGTTTATTTACACCGTGTACACTTATGTGATGTTGTAGGACTTGTTGCAGCTGACGGTGTGTTTAGAGGACAGCGGGTATTTTCTGGGTACATTGTACACGCTTTTCGAGGTGGGTGGTTGCGTATCCCTCTTTGTTGATTTGCACACTAGGAATAAAAGTTCCCAATTATACATGTGATAGATAACTTGTATGTATGAACCTATTGCATTGGCCCCTAAATTAATTTAGTAGCTTCTATGTGATAAATCTGGGACAAGGAAATTGGACAATTGCTATATCGTGAACCGCATGCAATTTAGTAACCAACAATATTATTAAATAATTCTAAAAGTATCTTCACATGAAACTTAGTCCTTTCTAAATGTTTTTAAAAGAGAACACTTGCATGCTTATTGGACAACTAGTTAGGCCACTATTTATTGCAGCACTATATTATGGGATTTGACTTAGGAGAAAACATCTGTTATTGTTATTCTTCTCTATCGATGCATGATGCTCGAGTCTGATCGGGATTTTGGAGATAGTATTGCTTGGGACAGTTTGGACATGTCTTAGGGGATTGTGGGGCATAGTGGCAACCGCGGATGTTAGGCGGTTGACCAGATGTTTTTACCTTATCAGATTGGGGTCTATGGGTTCAGCGGTAACCGCGGATTTGGGGCGGTTGACCGGGTTTATTATCACATCAGATTGGGGATCGGGTTGCATTAGTGGATGGAGTATTCCCACTTTGATCATGGTCATGATCCAGTCCTGCTATTGTGAGACATCGGTGACAGAGATGATTGATTCAGAGATACTTTACTCGTGTGGGTCGCTCCCCTCGAGTGCCACTCCGGAGTAGGCTTTTAGACCGTGATGGGTGCCGGTCAGTTGGTGAGTTGTGAGTGATGACAGAGCAGGCAGTGCCAGTATTTCCTGGCCCACTGATTGGGTTTTCTTTGGGCAGTCAGCTTTATAGTTGCATCTATACAGTCATCTTTTGGCACTGCATTTAGAGGCATAGTAGTGGTAGTTTCTTTTCAGCAGTCTTTATTGCATACCACTGTTCTTCCTTTTTGCCTCTTTATTCCTAGTGGGTGCGTCAGCATCAGAGGTTTTACCCACTAGGGGAGGCTACTGGTTTATCTAGTAGTTCTCACCCCCATTGTTGTTTCTTGTTCTTTTTCCCCTTTGTTTTGCAGAGTCGACTGTGGGAGCTGCTGGGCCTTCAGCGGCAGATCGAGGTAAGAGGATCGCCGACTAGCTAGATCGTCTACCCCGAGCGAGAGTTTAGCTAGACTATTACTGTACTCCCCTTTTGTATCTCAGACTATAGTAGTTTACTTTTGGGTCTGGCTGTGGCCAGCTGGTTGTATTATTTATGGTGAGCTGGGAGTATATTGTACTTTTATTTCAGTTTACAGTTTTATTTCAGTCTGAGATTACTGTTAGTTCTATTAGTTCAGCTCTGTTATGCTCTTCTATTGTATATTATCTATCTGAGCAGGTTACCAGCGCTTCGTGTACATGGAAAATTCTGTGTGCACGGCGGATCTGTTGGCGGGCCCGGGTTCTGGTTACCCCCGGGGCGTGACAGTAAATTGGCCTGTGAAGACATTGGTAGTTGCTGATGGATTTCTGAAAGCTGGAAAGCGGACTTGTGCTTGGATTGTGGAGTTAGCCTTGCGAGCGCCGGAATTTTTGTGGTGTCGACTCGAGATAAGTTATTGGAGCTTCCCAAGAATTTTCGCGGATTTGCGGCACGATTTCGAGGTTTCGTTCAGTTCGAGATTCCGGCACTGTCCCGACTTCAGCAATTGCCTGCGAAAAGCGTTCATGTGGGTTAGAATTTCTCCAAAATTTATGAATTGCCCTCTAATGCTTCTGGAAGCATATTGATCATCGCTTAGCTTATTTATATATATGAATCATGAATAGCTAATTTATTATATATTGATAAATCTGATAGTTTGCCTAGAAATTGTACAATTGACATTCTCGAGGCCCCGGCCATGTTTATTTTGATCTATAGGTTATTTGACACTAACTGCCTGTTTATTTGAGATGAGGCTGCATTCTGGACCTTCTTGTATTTGTTAGTGCCCGTTTTAAGTAAAACTCATTTTCCAAAAGGGTTTTGTTACTATTCGAAACATTATGAATGGTCCAGAGTGTTTCCGATTACATTGTGCACTCATCGCGCCAGAGGGCCGAGAGTATTTTTAGTGCATCTTGTCTGTCGAGTTCTAGTGTCATGAGAGTTCTTCTCCTGTTGGGGACGGGTTTATTGTTTCTGATTTAGTGGTGGAGGAGGTCCTCCCACTTAGTTCTGAGGATATTTGGGGTCCGGCAATTCGAGTCGGGGGAGGTTTCCCTACTCAGCCATAGTCTACATATCAGTTGAGTCGTTGAGGGTTCTCCGACATAGCTGTGAGAGGTGTTTGGGTTATTCATGATCGAGTCGAGGTTCGTTTCCGACTGAGTTGTGTTTTGAGCTTTGA
>CM054940.1:5541694-5571314 GCA_029168755.2 Tillandsia fasciculata | reverse complement strand
CCAACAATATTATTAAAATAATTCTAAAAGTAGTCTTCACATGAAACTTAGTCCTTTCTAAATGTTTGTAAAGCGAACAATTGCAGGTCTATTGTGACAACTAGTTCAAGTCATTATTATTGCAGCCGATATTATTGGACTTTGACTTAGGAGAAACATATGTTATTGTGATTCTTCTCGAGAGCGATGCATGATGGCTCGAGTCTGATCGGGATATTGGGAGATAGTATTGCTTGACAGTTTTGGAAAGTCTAGGGGATTGTGGGGCATAGTGGCAACCGCGGATGTTAGGCGGTTGACCAGATGTTTTTACTTTATCAGATTGGGGTCTATGGGTTCAGCGGTAACCGCGGATTTTGGGCGGTTGACCGGGTGTTATTATCACACCAGATTGGGGATCGGGGTTGCATTAGTGGATGGAGTATTCCCACTTTGATCATGGTCATGATCCAGTCCTGCTATTGTGAGACATCGGTTACAGAGATGATTGATACAGAGATACTTTACTCGTGTGGGTCGCTCCCCTCGAGTGCCACTCCGGAGTAGGCTTTTTAGACCGTGATGGGTGCCGGTCAGTTGGTGAGTTGTGAGTGATGACAGAGCAGGCAGTGCCAGTATTTCCTGGCCCTCTGATTGGGTTTTTTCTGGGCAGTCAGCTTTATAGTTGCATATATACAGTCATCTTTTGGCACTGCATTTAGAGGCATAGTAGTGGTAGTTTCTTTTCAGCAGTCTTTATTGCATACCACTGTTCTCTTCCTTTTTGCCTCTTTATTCCTAGTGGGTGCGTCAGCATCAGAGGTTTTACCCACTAGGGGAGGCTACTGGTTTATCTAGTAGTTCTCACCCCCATTGTGTTTCTTGTTCTTTTCCCCTTTGTTTTGCAGAGTCGACTGTGGGAGCTGCTGGGCCTTCAGCGGCAGATCGAGGTAAGAGGATCGCCGACTAGCTAGATCGTCTACCCCGAGCGAGAGATTAGCTAGACTTATTACTGTACTCCCCTTTTGTATCTCAGACTATAGTAGTTTACTTTTGGGTCTGGCTGTGGCCAGCTGGTTGTATTATTATGGTGAGCTGGGAGTATATTGTACTTTATTTCAGTTTACTGTTTTTTCAGTCTGAGATTACTGTTAGTTCTATTAGTTCAGCTCTGTTTATGCTCTTTTATTGTATATCTATCTGAGCAGGTTACCAGCGCTTCGTGTACATGGAAAATTCTGTGTGTACACGGCGGATCTGTTGGCGGGCCCGGGTTCTGGTTACCCCCGGGGCGTGACAGTAAGACTCGGTGAAACACCTGGTAGTTGCTGATGGACTGAGTGCTACGAAACGTACTCGTGTGCCTGTGGATGTGTGGAGTGAGCCGTTGCGCGCCGGAATTTTTGTGTGGACTCGAGAGAATTATTGGAACTTCCGAGAATTTTTCCCGGGATTTGCGGCACGATTTTCGAGGTTTCGTCAGTTCGAGGTTCGGCACTTCACCGGACTTCAGGCGTTGCCTGCGGAAAGCGTTCCATGTGGGTTAGAATTTCTCCAAAATTTATGAAATGCCCGACTAATGCTTCTGTAAGCATTTGATCAGGCTTAGCTTATTTATCATATATTTATCCTGAATAGCTGATTTATATATATTGATAAATCTGATAGTTGCCTAGAAAATTGTAAAATGACATTCTCGAGCCCCGGACATTTTAGTTTGATCTAGAGGTTATTTGACACTAGACTGCATGTTGTATTTGAGATTCAGGCTGCATCTGGACCTTCTTGTATTTTTAGTGCCCCGTTTTAAGTTAAAACTCCATTTTCAAAAGGGTTTTTAACTATCGAGAACATTATGAATGGTCCAGATTGTTCGAATAATTGTGCACTCGCGCCAGAGGGCGAGAGTATTTTTAGTGCATCGTCTGTCGAGTTCTAGTGTCATGAGAGTTCTTCTTCCTTGTTGGGGATCATGGTTATGTTTCTGATTTAGTGGTGGAGGAGGTCCTCCACTTAGTTCTGAGGATATTTGGGGTTCCGGCAGATCGAGTCTGGAGGTTTCCCGACTCAGCCATGGTCATACATTATCAGATTGAGTCGTTGAGGGTTCTCCGACATAGCTGTGAGAGTGTTTGGGTTATTCATGATCGAGTCGAGGTTCTTTTCCGACTGAGTTGTGTTTTGAGCTTTGAGATACCGATCTGTTGATCGTGGATTATAGCCTGCTGAGCCTGGCATTTTATGCCAGTTATGAGATACTTGAGATACTTGAGTTCGCGGGGTCGCTCCCCGCGACCTACGCTCCGGATGCGATGATGATACCGAGCCTGACGAGGCTGCGATGTAGTTACTGAGATAGTCCTTGAGGGACATCCTACGTAAGACCAAGTCCTGTTTGGGCGTAGTGGCAGTAGATGAGCGCAGGCTTGACTTTGACTGGTCCAAAGTGGGACAGTCATTGAGATTTGGGTGATTTGTGTGAGTGAGTTTCATTGCATGCTCATAGATGAGTTTTCCTTTGAGCATAGTACTTGAGGCATATTATTAGCAGTGAGAGTGTATGCATAGCAGGGTCTGAGTAGAGTTTCTAGAGCATGATGTTGGTATTTGCTAGCTGTAGATCCTTTCCTGCTTTCAGCTTTTATCTATCTATCTATCTATCTGCATACCTATCTGTTTGCCTCCAGTAGACTTAGTGGGCATACCGTGGATATTGGGACGGTACCCACTGAGATCTGCCTTCTGCAGTAGATCTCACACCCGCTGCGGTGACAGGTTTGAGGCAGCTGTTCCGGCTTGGTTCGCGCGGAGACAGTAGATCGAGGTGAGGACGCGGCCGATTAGTTCCTTACCAGCATTGAGAGTCTGAGGTAGTTGTACCCGTTAGTTTCATTTTTCTTTCTTTCACTTTGTGCTGAGAGGGTGAGGTTTGTAGTTGACTTTTCTTTGAGGGACCTGTATTGAGGACTTATGTATTAGTGGAACCAATTATTTATTTATTTCAGCTGTCAGAGTTTTATTTTTGTTAGCTACTAGTTTATTTCAGCTCTGATACATGTGTAGCTATAGATCTTTTGCAGGGTAGACGCTTCGTCTGTACGGCAGTTTTCGTACGGATGGCGGATCTGTTGGCGAGCCCGGGTCGCAGTTTCGACCCCGGGGCGTGACACTAACTAGAACAAAATAAAGGCAGGCACTCCAGGAAACCGCACCACCACAACCAAGTACAGCTGGGCTAACCGCTCGAGCTACCAAGTAGTCCGCATCGGTACAAGCATCTGCTCCTCCCAGGGCCTCAGATAATACAACCACAAGTCCATCGGCACACAAGCTCGATCCAAGTACCTCTGTACTCCCGAGGTATCCAATATAAGTCCCCCCAACTGATCCCGTAGCCTCTGATCTCTAATCCAAAACTGTCGGGATGTAGAAGCAATTCCCAAACTCTCCGGCATCAACACACAGCCATATGCAGTCGAGAAAACCAGTTTACAAATCCACCTTCAGAAAGACCCGGGACCCTTACAGCTGGTAAATCAAATCCTCCATGCTCGACAAAGGTGCTAGCTCCAGATGGTTACTTCATCTAATTTCCGGGGATCCACGCAAAGCCGAAGTGAACCAACCATCCACAACTCGAATAGCACCGGCGCCCCCAAAGGCGACACACTTGGTCTGACAAAATTCCCAAAACATCGAAACCTGGAGTTGTGTCCTCAACTCCCAAACTAGTGACATGCTAGACAACTTCGATAGGAGAACAGCCGGGAACGCTCAACCAAAGGGGGTATCCCCGAGTCCCGGCGCCGCCGTAGGCCCCTCAACCACACCAGCCAAAAAAGCTACTCATCCACTGCAAAACATCCGCCTCGCTCACGAAGTCAAAACTATAGAGGCGAAGATAACCCTCAGGCAACTCAGGTACACCAACACCTCCGGGCCTGGCTCCCCAAGAAAACTGTCCTCGCGGCATAATCAACCGCCGCGAAAGAAAACCGAACCAGCTTGCCCAACAAGTACCACAACAACATCCCGCAGCTGAGCCAAGACCATCAGGTCTACCGGCAAGATCCAGGACTCAAGCTGCATCGGGCAGGACCAACAACTCTCCTCCACGTGCCAAGCGCGATCGGGAAAAATAAGCCTCCCGTGCACGTGGTGACCATCCTACCCCTAACCCAAGCAATGAATCAAAAACATTACCCACCAAGAAGGGAATACTCTCGTATCAAAAGATACGAATCCAAGAGCCCGGAACAACTCAAACCTACCACCACACCGACCACTGTAACATATGTGCTCTGACAGTCTCGAAAATCCACTATCCTGGAAAAAGAAGTCGGGAATGCCTCATCCGACTGATCTGTCCTCCATCACCCGGCACCAAGCGCCTCAATCAGAACTCGCCTCAGGCGGCAGATCCTAATCCAAAGGAACTACAATGCCACGCTCCATACCCGGCGCCTACTCCAATGAGGCGTCCCTAATCCGTAATGGAGGGACCCAACGAGTAACAAGGTATCCTGGCGCAATCCACTCTCAGACACTCATATCCTGTGCGCCCCGTCCCTCTACCCATGGAGCGTGCAATTCGGCAACTGCGCTAACTCTTGACTCAAAAGGCTTTCAAGTACTCTCTATCCCCCACCGAACAAGACCCAGCCTCCAAGGGCTCCATACTCAATCCCACGAATCGGAATGACTCATCCGTCAAAACTGGCTCACTCGATCAAAGCAATCCCACAGCTTACCGGCTGTCAACTATCCACCCTGCCTCGGTGCTCCAACACTAAACGTCGGCACGGAGGGGGCTACCCGCTACTCCGACAACCGTGTCACTGCTCTAATCCGACAACTGTGCCACTGCTCCGACAACTGTGTCACTGCTTTGATCTGACAACTGTGCCACTACTCCGCTGATCTGCCTCCAACACACCTACCCTTCGGATCCGGAGCTCTCAGACTACAATCTGGGTATCCGGCCCGAAACAACCAGCTCAGACCCAACTGCCGCACCAAGGTGCACCCGGGTCAGGGCCCCAATGTCGGGGAGACATCGCTCACCATGACAAAATCGCAAATCAGCACACCCCAAACACTCGACCCAATCTAGCGAAAGTCAAAGACATCCCCCTATTTTTGTAACTTTATGTTGTCTGCAGCCAACATAACTGTCCCACAAAAATAGGATATGTCGATCCCTCTTCACTCACAGGAAGAGTTTAATACACAAATCACCGACTTTCGTAAAATATCGCGTCTCTCACGCCCTAACATCCTGGGGTCCGTCAAAAGCCTAGGGTTTCCTAAGTCCCAACTGACCTATCCCTAAGCTCTGATACCAACTAATCTGTCACGCCCCGGGTGTAAACCGGAACCCGGGCCTGTCTACAGATCCGCCGTGCACACGGTATTTCCCGCGTACACGAAGCGCCAAACCTGCTCAGATATAAGAGAGAATAATAAAAGAGCAATAAAAACAGAGCTGAACTAAAACTAATACATCTCAGACTGAAGCTGGAAATAAAATACAATACATCTGTATAAATGATACATCAGTCTCTCCCAGCTCACTAAAAATAAATACAACCTGCTGGCACAAGCCAGTCCCAAATATAAAAGTACAACCGTCTGAGGAAACATGGGTACACCAACAGTCCAGCTAACACGCTCATCCTGCCTCGAGATCTATCTACTCAGCCGTCCTCTCTCCTCGACCCGCCGCTGAAAGCCTAGCAGCACCCGCAGAAGACACTGCAAAACAAGGGAGAAGAAAGAGAGGAAAGAAGAATAGGGGTGAGAACTACTAGTAAACCAGTAGCCTCCCCTAGTGGGTAAAACCTCAAACTCTGACGCACCCACTAGGTCTACCAGAGGCAAAAGGGAAGAAGAGTGTAAGAAATGAGACTGCTGAAAAAGGGAAATCTACCACTACTATGCCTCTAAAATGCAGTCCTAGACTGGAATAACCGTATGCAACAGTAACCAACCGTCCCAGATGAACCCAATCTGTACCGCCCTCATCATCGGGCAAGTAAGCCGCGCCGATGTGATAGCAAAACTCCTGCTGCCGCCCTCATCATCGGGCAAATAAGCCGCGCCGATGTGATAGCAAAACCGTCAATAACTGTCTGGCCCCGGCCTCCGGAGGGGATCTCGAGGGGAGCGACCCACACGAGGAAAGCATCACCGGGCAATAACCGCGCCGGTGTGATAAGTATCAAAAGCAGGACTGGATCACAACAATAAAGCCCCAGTGGAACACACCCCTCCAGTAAAAAAAACTGATCCCCAATCTGATGCATAAGTACACATACGGTCAACCGCCCAATATCCGCGGTAGCCGCAATACCCACTGTCAACAACCAAGCCCAACAACCGACACCCGGTCAACCGCCTACTATCCGCGGTAGCCGCAATAACCCCCAATCCAAAATCGGGTAAAACATCTGTATCCGGTCAACCGCCTACTATCCGCGGTAGCCGCAATACCCCTACAACCCATAATCAAACACAACCTGTCACCGACCCTCAGGTCCCCGCTACACTATCCCAAACCCCTGCTCGAACCCGAGCAACCAGACTCAAAGGTCTAAATAAGAAGGAGAAAAGGAAACAAACATGGTTTCTCCTAAGTCAAGTCCCAAAATGATAGTGCAGCAATAAAAAGTGGCCTATCTAGATGACCATACAAGCATGCATAAGTTCTCAAGAGCGATAAAAGAAAGTGTGATAAATAGTGGTTCCACATGTGTATCAATTAATAGCTCCGCATGGATATAACCATCAACATGCTAAAATCATTATTCAACCACACATGTCTATAATCCCAGATCCATGATAAATCACCAAAGTGGTACCCGCACAAAGATATGTCATAATGTCTCAACAATTTATCCATTTAACCCACTTTCATAAAATCTATGTGCTAACATGGCATGTTAATTATTACTATTAAAGTATCCCAATAATCCTGTTCCAACATGCTATGTCCACCAAATTAATCTCACATAAATCATCCACCTATGCATGTACAACAGATCCTCAAGTGGTACTCTCCCACAAGACATTTCATATTATCCCAACATGAAAGTAAATTCCATATGCAAGGTTAAGTGCTAATATTCTATCCATACAAACATGTATAAGTCCCAACCACTATCAGATATCCACAATAGTACTTTCCATATGATAGGCTCACAATTATTTTACTTTAAGCATGCATGTCCAAATAAAGGGATCACTATAATATTCCTAGTGAGCATGTCAAAATAGAGGTAAACAACAACCACCCACCTCGATCGCTAATTCCAGGTCCAAAAGTGAAGTCCTCGCCCAAGTCAGTCGACCGTCACAAACACTGCACAACATGCCCCAAAACATACACAATTAAACATACAAAGCTCCGATAAAATCAGTCCAAATACAACAGTCCAGTGTTTCCCTATTTTCACCTGCGAAAAATGCTCGAAAAATTCCAAGAAAAATACTGTCACGATCCTCACGACGAACCGGTCGAAACGAGTACCTGCACGTTCAAATCCGAGTTTCGGGCATCAAGATAAAAATCCGACAATGTGACCCTCTCAAAAATAATCCTGTGCAAAATCTGTAGCACTTATCTCTGGAAAAAAGGATTTTTCACCTCCGAAAAATATTCAGAAAATTCCCAGAAAATTTGAGGTTGTTCCTTGCGCTGTGTAGATGAAAAACGCATTATGGTACGTCTCGATCCGACGCCTGTGCGCAAAGATATAGCAGAAACACTGTGGCGCTGTCCAAAACTCCGCCCAAGAAAATGGGTCAAAAGAAAGCTCAGGAAACTCCATGAAAAACTCGAAATGAGGGAAAACTTAAATCATGAAGATCGTAGCCCTACCTGTCGTGAAGCCAACGGCGCAAAAATCGATAAAAACGGTGGTCGGAGTAAGCCGGGGGAGTCCTCGCACCAAAATGCGACGAAGAAGATCACAACGAAACGAGCGTCGCGCCGCGCCTTAAAAATGAGAACCTCGAAATCCGTGCCTCCCAAAAATCCAGGGAATCCTCCACAAGGTGCAGCACACAAGGGGGAAGAAGTTTGCTGAAGAACACTTAGAGAGAAAATGGCCAGAAAAGTTCCAAATCGCAGCTCAAATTCCTTTTTATAGGCCAAAGGAACAAATCACTTAATCCCCTATGGGTCCTCGGATTCGGGCGCCCGAAACATTCGGGCCCCGAATCCGAGCCCGCAAGCCTGCAAAAGAAGCGCCCGGATTGCTCCCGTGCTGCCACGTCCACCCCGAACACCGAACAGCCAAACCCACCGCTCACTGCGTGACGCGTGGCCACCTGGGTGACGGACGCGTGTCCCGCACAGCGAACAGCTGTGCGGGCGCGTCCGGCGTTGCCGCGTGGCGCCGCTCGGTCAAGCGGGTAGGTAGCGCCCGCGAATAGCCGGGCGCCACGTGCCCCCCGCACTGTCGCGGTCACACGTGCGGGCAGGCGCCGCCTGCGCGCCTGCCATGCACGCGCCCCGAGGCGCCAGCCCGCTCCCCCGTGCGCCGCACCTCGTGAGCCCGCCAATGGCCTGCCGCCATGTGTCCCTCCGCCGGGTTCATGCACCCGCGCTGGGAACTCCGTGGACCGTGCACCCAGCGCCAGCCAACCGGGCGTCGACACCTGTCTCCCACCCGAAACCCTGCACCGCCGTTCAAAACCATACACCGCCGCTCGAACTCCGTGAACCGCGCGCTAAAAACCACCCAATCCTCACCTGCCACGTGTCCTGCTCCGGTGCACGCCGGCCCGTGGACCGCGCACCTGCCCGTGCGCCACCGCGCTGCCCGCGCCTGTGCGCTGCCCGCGCTGCCCGCCGCCGCTCCTGCGCCTGCCCGAACCAGCGCGGCCGCACTCCGCCGCTGCCCGCTGCCGCCGCCGCTGCCCGCCGGCAGCCGGAGTTACTGTTCTGGCGTGAACAGTAACCAGTGCGCAAAATATCAAGTAGGTAGTCCATTTTGACCGTTTTCGCGCGCTGAATCCGAATTTGATGTCCGTTTTGCCAAATTCCAACTCTAAAAATTACCGAAGGCACCCGAAAAGATGTTCTTAGCCCAAATTTCGCGCTGAGCCCAATTTTAATATCCACTTCGCGCGAAACCACTTTCAAGGATCCGACGGAGTCAACCGATCACCCATGTGATCCATTTAAGCTCGAGGTCCAACACTTGTGTCCAATTATGCACTAACACTTCCAAAACACTGTACAGGCTCCTCAGAAGTCACTAATGACTCTACCATAGCTCTGCAGAGATCCAGGTCATCACAAGTGTGTTTAGGCTTCATGCAAGGGCACCAATGGCTCTATCTCGACTTGGTGGGGCTAACTGGGTGCGTGGCAGGCGGCGAAATGCGGCGGCGGCAGCGGTGGAGGAAGCTCGGCCATGACACATTAGACCGAAGCTAGGGCTAAGCTCCATTCTCTACGCACTGGACCAAACTTCAGCAAACTTGGTGGAGAGCATCAACAGGTCCTGGAGAAGCAGCTCAGCATTTTGGTTCATGTCCAAGGCTGCCGGGTGCGACGGTTGCTCGAGGCAGAGCATACCTAGGGTTCCGGCGGTGCAATTCCACCGCCGGTAACCCAGCATTTTTTCGGCCACAAGACTGGACAGGGGGAAGTCCTTGGATCCTAAGGAAGCTACTGCATGTGGTCTTGAGCCAGGAAAACCAAAAGGAAGGAAGAGCCTACCTCTCCGGAGTTTAGGAAGAAGAAGATCCCTCCCCCGGTGTCGTGCGGCCAAGGCAGACATCGGGCTCCCTTGGGCTTGCTTCTTGAATGTAGAAGAAAGTCTTGGAGTGCTCTAGAAGGGAGTCTATGGAGTTTGGTGTTCTATGCTTCATCCTTACCCGAGAGCAAGTGATAACTTGCTTGGGCTCGATTTTCTTTGCGGCTGAGGCATTGAGAGATGGTGGTGATGCTTGGGGAAGAGAGGAGGAAGGTGAGGAGGCAATGGTAGAGTTCTGGTCCAAGTTAAAACCAAGGCTCGGGCTTCCAAGCGTCACTTAGCTTTAAATGGTGAATTTTGCATATTTTTACAATTTAGGCCCTATATATACACAGCACCCACAGCCATGCACTCCTCATAGTAGGTAACAATTGCATAATAGCCCTTCCCCAAGAAGTTTCAAACCAAATGATCCATAAAATATTAATACTTTTACAAAAATACCCTTTTTTTTATTGTATTTTATGCATTTCAAGACTCTAGGGTGGTCAAATTGAAAAACGGACTTCGCAACGACGTCCGACTCGACGAAACCTATCGAGTAGTGATATCGGTTCATTGAGTTTGAGCCTCGATAGTTTCTCGATCCATCTATAACTGTGTATTTTATAGTTTTGCATGCTTTTCGATGATCTAAGCTCGTCAAACATAAAAACGGATTGCGCCATTGCGCTCAGAATGACGAGACCGATCAAATCGAGTATCTGAATCGTCAGATTTGGATTCCGAACGACCGATTGGCCAACGTAGGTCGGAAATCTGAAAATACTATAGGGTTACTATTCACAGCTTAAATTATGACCCCTTTCCTGTTTTGCACTATTTTCGAGGTGATAGGCTCGCCAAACTGAAAATTGGATCGTGCCATCTTATTCAGTTCGACGAGACGGATTAAGTGGTGGTTTTATTTTTCTGAGTTTGGGTCCGGATATGTTAACTGAAAGACAGTTGCTATGAATACTCCGAAATTTCACATTTTTAACTTATAGAAATTCCAGAAAATTGATTTAAATTCAAATTTCAGATTTTAAAATTCATGGTTACTACATCACTCGCACTTTATAAGAAGTTTCGTCATCGAAACTTAAATACAACTAAGAATCAATTAAATGAGGAAAACGCTCATGTATGTCAGATCCGCGTTCCCAAGTGGCTTCGCTTTCCTCATGATTCTCCCATTGTATCATTTACATTGGGGATCGTCCTATTCCTCAGTTTCTTGTCAGACGATTCATCGGGGCGGCAATGTTGGAAAGCCCCTTTACAATCGCCGACAATAGCCAGCCAGACCAAGAAAACTACGAACTCGGTCAATCCCTTAACACCACAGATATTCAAAGTCTAGGTTTTGCTGTCCACAAACTTAACAGATCTGGTTTGAACATGTTATCCAATTTTTATAGCTTAACCAAAAGCTAATTGTAGGGAGATACACGTATAGACCCAATCTGGATATTCCCCTTTACAGGATAGAGTATTTCCTCAGCTCTTTCGACAGTACATTGTCTGCAACCAACATGCTAATAAAAAGAAAAGTGAAATACCATAGATCTGTCGCCAACATCTAGTTAGGGACAAGACTCCCACCGGAATCCAACAGAAGGTATACTACATACCTCCCAACACAAATCTCTATGCCGATACTATACCCTATATCAAGTGTTACTACCACCTCGTGGTCATGAGTGCCACCTTGGCTACTCACTGTCACAGGAATCCAGAACCATATTCCAATGTCTACCAACAGCTATAATTGTTGTATACTCACAGGAGAGTCCGAGATGGTCCGCCAAATCCGAAACATGAGGTGACCAAAGCAAGAGGTAGGACCTGAATACAATACCAACCCAATCAGGGTCACTATCAGGCCCCTAAGCCACCGAAATCGATCAGTACCACAACCATGCTAGCGCCAGCGCGCTCACTGGTACTACTACCTCTGCCTGCATACTCATGAACCCCAAGCTATATCGCACCGGTCAGGGTTAGAACACAACTTGACAGACCATACCATACTCGGGCTCCTAACCCAACACATTCCCGCACTCTCGCGTAAGTCACAAGTCATCCTAGGGCTCAATCCTAACCAAACCTACATATCGTATACCTTATACCATAAAATCTGTTACGCCCCAAGTTTCGAAAAGTAGGCTATCTTTTTTTTTGTTTTTTTTGTTTTTTTTTTTTGTTTTTGTTTTTTTCAATCAGAGTTTAAAACATATTCCAGGGCATGAGCAGATCGCCACATGTATAAAAAATTTCCTATCCTCTTGAACAGATCCTGTCCTATACATGCACGGCTAAGCACTTACAGCCATCATTAGAGTAGTCTATACTACGCATAAGTTCTTTAACAGTTAAACTAGCATTTTAAGTAATTTATTACATTTAACAATTCCATAATAATATGCGGAAGAACATAAAAACTGGCGTCTGTAATATCATAAGGGGGACAACTCTATTGTGACAGCCTCACCAACTCGTCCCGACATCCCATCACCCGACCGACCTGAAAAATGGTCACCAAGGGGTGTGAGATATAGCATAACTGTATATCAGTGGGTACGACGGGCCGAGAAATAGCAAATCATACCTACTAGCATACAATAATTAGCGGATAGTAAATGATCAGTAGGTAAGGTAGGTATAGTAAGCAGATAATTGAGTGAAGCATAATCACACTACTGAGCATATATGGGTACAGAAATATAGGTGCTAGACTATGCTGAAATAGAGAGCTGAATCGTAAACATGATACTGAGCATATAAGAATGTAGGTACTAAAGCATGATGAGCAGACATATAGATGATGTATCCATAACATAAACCAAGTACCCAAACGATGCTACCTTCTTGGTCACTGGGACCTCAGGTAAAATTGTCACGCCCCGGGGTCGAAACTGCGACCCGGGCTCGCCAACAGATCCGCCACCTATACAAAATCCCGCATAGGCGAAGCGTCTAACCTGCAAAAGATAGTACTATAGCTACGCAAATATCAGAGCGGAAATAAAAATGCTGTAAAATAAAAATCCAGTCACTGTACAACAAGAAATAAAGTACAACATCCATCTCCTCAAATACAGGTAATCATCATACAATGTCCTCAGTACAGCACCTCTCAACTAAAAAAAAAAGGGAGATAAACTAAAACTATAGTACATCAGTCTCAAACGTCAGTCTCTCCAAATACAAAAGATCTCTCTCCAAAGTAAACAGTACAAACCAGCCAACAGCTACGAGGAATCTCCAACCAGGGGATATAGCTACACTCCTCGGGTGGTAAGGATCTAGCTCGTGACTCCCTCGCCTCGAACAACGACCAAAAGATCAGCAACTCCCGCAGAAGACTCTGCAAAACAGGAGGAAGAAAAGAGGGAAACAACAATGGGGGTGAGAACCACTAGTAAACCAGTAGCCTCCCCCTGTGGGTAAAGCCTCGAACTCCGGCGTACCCACTAAGTCTACCAGAGGCAAGAAAAGGGATAAGTGGTAAGCAATAAACAGAACTGCTGAATAAAGGAAAACCACCACTAGTATGCCTCTAAATGCAATACCGAAAGAAATGACTGTATGAATGCATCAGGAAACAGTATCTGACCAAATAAACCCAATCTAGTCACCAGTAAAACTGGTACTGCCTGCTCTGCCATCACTCACAACTGTCCAACTGACCGGCACCCGTCACGGTCAAAAGCCTACTCCGGAGTGGCACTCGAGGGGAGCAATGTCACGCCCAGGGGTCGGAACTGTACCCCGGGCTCGCCAACAGATCCGCCGCCCCTACGGGAAGCCCCGTAGAGACGTAGCGTCTAACCTGCAAAAATAGAACAACTATACTAATAGATATCAGAGCTGTGAAAGAAAGTAACTATGAACAGAAAGTAGAACAGTCTCTCTCATAAAATATACATAATATTCTCACCAGAATACAGAAGTCTCTCCAAAGAAACCAAAAGAGTACAACTCGATCCCTCACTACAAGATCTCTCAAACATGACACAACCAAAAAATAACATCAGGGTACCTCTATCACTCGCTGAAGCTGAAGGGGGAAAGGGATCTATCTCGCGACTCCCTTACCTCGGTCTGAAGAAACAGCAGCTGAAGCGGCAACAGGAACAGCAAGAACAGGCGTAGAAGTCCCTAGGGAAAAGACACCACGATGGGTGTGAGAACTACATCCCATAGTAGCTCTCAGTGGGTGCCGTCAACAAGCCCAACGGTCTGCCCACTAAGTCTACTAGAGGCAAAAGAAAGCAAATGCAGTGCTGAAGAGAAAAGAACTGGAAGATAAACTCTACAGCTACTACGCCCCTATCTAGATGCTCAAAAAGCGGGACAGATGAAAAGATGATGCATCTGCTCGGAAGAACTCAATCCTCAACAACCGGTACACCAACCCGGTAAATAGCTCAATCTCAACGCCGGTACTACAACCCGGTCTCGCCTACTCCGGAGTGGCACTCGAGGGGAGCGACCCGCTCGAGTCAATAAGTAACCCATATCAAGTATCTCTGCAAGGTGTCTCTGTCAAGTATCACAATCAAGCAGGCATAAGTCGACACTATGCTCAAGTGGAGACTCCCTCTATCCACATGCAAAAACCCAGCCCTAACAGATGCATAACACTAATCGGTCCAACCGCCCACAATCCGCGGTTGCCGAAACAATACCCGAGTTAATAATCTGGTGCTAACCCACATGACTCAACAAAATAGCCATACTATCCCCATCAAACAAGAACAGACTCGGGTGACCCTACGATGCTTGGAAGAAACATTAGTTGGCTAAAATCATATGTGTGTTCCAAAAACAGTTCTGGGTTCAAGGTTCTGCTAACACAGGTAAACCGCTGCTACTAACATAGCGGCGACAAATAACATAAAAACGAAAATATCTCGGGACCGCCGTTCTCCTAAACGGCTCCCGCCACAGATGAACGATCAACTCCACTCTGCTCCCAAGCACAAGTGTAAAAAGCATCCCACACTAAAGAAACCCGACCACTCGGCCCACTACCCGGACGAGTAAAACACTATGTCCAGGAAGAAAAGTAGTGTGGATGTCTAAAGCAAAATAAACCTAGCCCAAGTTGGAGTTTTCTAAAGTCTGGCTAAACATGATACATATGACAGGGGTGCTAGGTCAAGTTCCGAGATAACACTAATTTACAGCTAGTAGGAAACAAGAGGTTGCATGATCATCAAATAATACAAAGGTTATCAACTAACGCTTTCTAGCATACTACACAAGAGTATCACTATCATGCATGGTCCTATTGTAGCAGATATAATGAACATTCCATCAATCTTGGAGACAGGATCACCCACCTGGAAGCGCACAACTGTCCAGGGTCGTACAGATAAGAAAGTCCAGAAACGGCCAAAACACAATATCCTCCAAGCTAGCAACACCGTTGTAGTGCTCACAATGTCCTGGGTACAACAACAATCCACAGTCACACACAAATCCACACAAAATTCAAGTTCCAAAAATCCTGCATGAACAGTCCAATTGCCACGAAATTTTCACCTGAAAATCATCCTCCAGAAATTCCGATAAAAATATCACGGCGATCCTCGCGAAGTGTAGATGTCAATAGGCTCTTGAATCGTCGAAAACCGATGTCCAGATGATGAGATAAAAATCCGCAAAGTGGGTGCTGTCCAGGAATCTCACAGCAAAACAGTGGCTCAGTAATGCCTCGAAAACCGTGCCAAAAACCCAGATCTAGACAAAACACTCAACATGAAAGTCGAAGATTTACCTCTCGTGAATCCAACTCCGCAAAAATCGCCAAAAAAGACTGTCGGGGTAGCTCTGTGGAAATTTTAGACTGAAATGCGGCGATAACGGGCCTCCAACTGAAATTCGTTGCACTACGCCACGATGCCGGAAACGTCGTCGCCGGAGCTTCCAGAAAATCCGAGATTTTACCAGGAGATGCGCGACTCGAATATCTACAACTCTCGTAAAGGGACCTTAGGCTGAGGATCTTGGGAAAGGGGCGAAAAATCCCTCCCAAGCTCGGTATTTATAGGCCCAGCCCAAAAATAGCAACTTTCGGATTTTGGACCAAAGAAATCGGGCGCCCGAAAAGTTTCGGGCTGCTACAGTAACGGGCCGGCCCGTTACTGTGCGCGCCCGAAACCCTCACGGGCCGCCACGTGTCCCTGGCTTGCTCCCCGCACCCGGCGCAAGCTCCGCGACGAATCACGCGATGCCACGCGTCCCGACCAGAGGACGTGCACCGGTGCGCCCGACCAACCACGGGGCGCCACGTGGCGCCCCCACGTCGCCCCAGTCAACGCGCACGCCGCGCGACGTGCGCGGCCGCGCCGCCGCCGGCTCCGGGTCGGGCACGCACCCCGAGGCAACCGCCTCAGCCGTGTGGATCGAGTGCACCAGAGCCGAAAATCCGTGGACCGCGTGCACAACACCGCACCAACCACAAGATGCCACGTGGCCTACCCTCGGTCCACCGTGCACCCCGCCAAGGCCCGTGAACCGCGCCTGCTGCGCCGGCCAACCGAAGAGCGCCACGTGGCCCGCGCCCGGTGCACGCGCTCCGCGGTGGACCGCGCGCCTCCGCCGCCGCCAACCACCGCGCTCCGCCACGCTCCGCCGCTGCCGGCGCCTCTCCGGCCGCCGGAACAGTAACCCAAGCCTCGATTTCCGTGTTTTCGCGTCCGGGCTCTGAAAAATTCAAGTAAATAGTCCATTTCGCTCGTTTTCGCGCGCTGAATCCAAATCCGAGGTCCGTTCGGCCAAATTCCACTTCTAAAATTTTCCGAAAATTCCCGGAAGAGTAATCTTGATCCATTTTTCGTGCCAGGTCACTTTCCGAGTTCCAATAAGCGCGCGAAAACCTCAATCACCTATTATGGACTTTCAGATAACAAAACTTGCTCCGATTACTCCAGAAATCAAAATCTTGGGCCCAACACGCACACGCACACTCCCCGAAGCCACAAATCCAACAGCAAACCCTTAAGTGGGGATTCGGGTCCTCACATCCTCCCTCACTAAAAGAAAGTTTCATCCTCGAAACAAATACAGCTCAAAAGGGAGTCTCTAAGCCCAAAGATAAGCATCTAACAACACAAACTCCAACTCCCCAGTCACTACACACTCACCACCAAGCGAGTTCAACAGCCGGATAGACCTCAAGAATTCCAAAAACTGGGGACGGGGAAGAACAACCAACTCTACACGTTCAAACTAAACGAATTACGCCGCAAAACTTAACAGAAAGAGAAAGGGCCCCACCAGCAGGAAAGTCATCAACCCCCAACTCTCCAATTTAGAAAACAACTGAAATTAGCAAAAAGTTCGAAAGTTCCGAAAGACCAGTGCCCTCGCCCCAATCAAACAAGAACAGGTTCGTGCACCGTCTCCATATAACGACCCGGCCCACTAGCAATAATAACTCGTTGGACCCAAACCACAACCCAAAATGCTTAAGCCCGGTTATTATTACTAGTGTCCATATTTCATATAAACACAATCACAATTCCATCCACATCCGATGTGGGACTATTGGGGGCGTCACAGACTCCCCCCGTTTAGGCCTGACGTCCCCGTCAGCCCAAACACAAACACAGTAGCCCAAGATCACCAGGCGATGTGAGACTCGTCTCGCTAGTCCTGTCATCTAGACCCAGACTCAGCCGAGACTCGCCGCACACTTCCGGCTGGTTATTGGCTCTGATACCAAATGTAACGACCCGTGGGTTTGTTTTTTTTTTTTTTTTTTTTTTTTTTTTCAAAAGAAGACTTCTCTTCCCCGGCGTGTGCCCAGACCCGCCGCACATACAGGATCACTCTGCAAACGGACAGAGTCTCCCCTGTATGTGCACGGCGTAGCGTTTAGTACATCTCCCAAACATTCACAACCATTCAATCACAACGGTTACTAACATACAACTAGCATTCAAGTTTGTTAAAGTGCATGGCCGATCAGTTTGAAAGGATAAATCCACAGCGTTTAAAAACAGTGCCCACACGACACTCGAGTTTTGAAATCCATTTCGCAATCCATAAATTCACAGGGTTTTGAAAACAGTGCCCACCCGGCACTTAGGTTTTTAAAAACGGTTTCGAAATCTTTTCTTTTGGTTTTGCTTTTTCTTTTTCAAACGGCCAACCGGATAATAAGAGGAATATATGCAAAAACATAACCAAAGGTAATCCACAACGACATCCATGCCGACCCCACGAGGGTATCAAGAACCTCACAAGTAACTACAAGTAAATGAACTGTAAAAAGGAAACAACAATACGGTCCAGGGTTCCCAGCAACCCAGAAGCTCCCGCCCCGTTCTCACCGTCGCCTATCTCCCTCCCCGTCGGGACCCTGTCACAAAGTGGGAAGTCAGTGACGAAGAAAATAGTGGAGCAGAAAAATACAGTAAGACAAACCGTGAAGATAACCGGAGCAACCACCCTCGCAAGAGGGAATGATAACCTGTACATCTGTATCCTGCCATACCCGGCCACGCCGGGCTACCAAACCGACGGCCGTACCGTACCTGTAGAACCCGACCGCGTCGGACAACTAAACCGACGGATCGCACCGCTCGCACCTCGGCGCCTCAAACCCCACAACTAATAAGGGGCCCCACTACGTCACCTCGTGGGTATACACGGGTCGATAGACCGTTTTTCCAGAAAAACGCACCCTTGCGGCGGCCAAACCGCGGGTGCGCGTGCTGCAGCCTCGAGCCAAGTAACCGCGGAATGATACATATATGTCCAAGTATGAAAAACCGTATGAACCAACGTATGAAACAACATATGTATATAAATATACCTGTATGCGAGCCATGTGGACCAAAATCTACGTATCCATGCGGGAAAACTATAAGCAACAATATGTGCAACAACATACTCATACATGTATTTCGTACCATGTGGAACAATATATCAAGCAATATATATATATCCATGCAAAAGAACTGTAAACTATAGGCGATTAATTTTAAGGTTCCCCCCCCCCGGTGTTTAACCAAATACACATACGAATGCCCCCGTCCGACATGATAGAATAAAAAGGACTTGGAATTTGAACCCACCTGTCGCGAGTAGAGAGTCAACGCTCGGCTCCCTTGCGTCCTAGTACGCCCGCTCTGACTCCCACGCACACCTGCCGCGAGGGAAAAACAGCACTCAGACTCGAATCACCACGAATTAATCCGACGAACGCCCGTCCCGGTTCGCGGCTCCCCGCCCGCACACGGGGCTGTGCGCATGCCGCAGCCCCGTGCGGGTCACCCCCGCACGCGGGCTGGGCGCGCGCCCGGCCCGTGCGGTTATCCCCGCACGCGGGGCTGGGCGCGTGCCCGGCCCCGTGCGGGTCATCCCGTGCGCGGGCCGGGCGCTGCCCGGCCCCGTGCGGGTCGCCCCGCACGCGGGGCGGGGCGCCGCCCGGCCCCGTGCGGGGTCGCCCCGCACGCGGGCCTGGGCGCCGCCCGGCCCCGTGCGGTTCACCCCGCACGCGGGCTGGGCGCCGCCCGGCCCCGTGCGGTCACACGGGAGCGCCGGAAGGGGGGGGGGGGGGGGGGGTTCTCGCACGTGCGGCGGATTCCGGAGAATCCGTCGCCTGTGCCCCCTCTCCTTGCCGATTGAGACGATCAAGAATCCAAACAAAATGCGAAATATAAAACCCCGTCTCACCTTAATTGGATGACGCTGGTTTGGGAAGGAGGGATCGTCCGTTCCTGTGAGCCCGGTACCGGTGGTGGCGCGTGCGGCGTTCTTCCCTCTGCTCGATCGCTCCGCCGCGGTGCCACGCCGATCCAAGGAAGGGTTGGGAGGGGGAAGGCGTTCTTCGTCTACGCTCGGGGCAGCGCACGCCAAAAACAGCGAGAGGAGGGAATGGGGTTCCCAACCTAAATCCCCAACCCTTAATTAATTAGCCGTTTAGGCGCAGTCGGGTCTAAACCCAAGGTCCAACTAGAAGTAACCCCACCTAAACCAAATTAAATTAGATTAACATCGATTAAATTCATTTAAATTGAGTTGGATTAAATTTAATTAAATCCAATTAAATTAAATTAAATCAAATTAAATTAAACCCGGGCTTGGTTTACCTCTGCGAAGACGTGCTGAACACACGAACTGCGACAAACTTCAGGAATTTATTCCGGGAGATTCCGGGGTCGAAAAACTGATCCGATCGCGCCGCCGGTCTTCGTTTCGCGGGCTTTATTCTCTAAAATTACCCGCGAGCCCCGACGGCCTGCCCAAATAACGAAGGAACAAAAATCGCACCCCGGACCCTTTAGCCGAAAAGCGGTTCGAAAAAGATTCACAGGTAAGACCAAAAAGGGAAGTAAACCCGTGGTTATTACACTCCATTTCTAGAGTAGTCTTTCGAATCTTTCATCCTGTTCGCGAATTTCAGCACAAGGGCGAGAAGAAGGGAGAGAAGTGTTGATGCCGTTCCTGCTGTGGCAACAAAAACGGAAACTACGATCTAACCGTGCTCCTAAAAGAAAGACACAACTCTATCCGAGACCCCTAGAGACATAACCTCTAGTCCTAGGCGTCACCTACGCTCGACAAGTCGCACCTAACCCAAAGCCGCTGAAGCTGCTGCTGCAGGAAGGATGCCTCGGTGTCCAATGGAAACGATCTTCTGTGTCCAACTCGCGGAAAGGCCACTATTCTCCATCCACAATCAGATATTGCATGATACCGTACCAGCTAGTCCATCCGAAGTGCTCGATCTGAAACATGGAGCTGTAACTGAACCGTCTCAACAGTCGGCGTACTGCCCAAAATTTCAGCTGTTCTTATCACGCCCCAAAATTCACCTCTGCTTGAGGATACAGGGAAGAATCCAATCGCTCATGCATGTCACAAAATTCCTATCCCTTAATCATGGAGAGATGCAAATGCTCTAATATCATGCAAAAGGATGCCGTGGTCCCGAAAAGCTCACTCAATTGACTGAAAATAAGGCCATACCTGAGCGATAGGATCTGCTGCCGAGGTGCTCTCCACCATGGCTGCATAATCTCGTCCACTAGGCGCTGAAGACCGTCGTCCCGTCTGTCCCGACGTCGTACCCCACTCTGTCTAATGGTGCCCTGGAGGAGGGGCTTCTGCTTCCTGAACTGGCAAGGGAGGTGCTGTAGCAAGGGGTTGCACTGACAGAATGGCTCGGGGACAACCTGTTTGAATATGTCCCAACTCTCCACATAGGAAACACCGTCCCCGTCTCTGGTAACACTGCGTCGGTGGATGAGGGCCGCCACAGATGACACACTGCTCATGTCGCTGATGCCGATGCTGCTGCTGAAATTGCTGCTGTCGGGGGTACTGCTGCTGAGACTGCTGTCGCTGCTGGTGCTGCTGATACAGTGGCTGCTGACGGGGCCGCCTGACCTCTGGCGCCTCCGAAAACCATGACCCTGAGGATGGGGTCGTGGAGGTCTCGTAGGTCCCTGACGACTCGTCTGTCCCTCGACATCCTGAGCTAGCCGCTTCGCCCCCGAAATTCCTGCGGGAGTAGGAGCCACCTCGGCCATTAACGCCTCTCCGTGCTCCGAACTCTGCCCCGAAAAACGATGTGGATCAGCCTGACGAAATCTCATCAACAAATCCGACACCTCCGCGGCTCTGCGGGGTCAACTGTCCTACCGTCTCGGACTCCTTGTTGGGTTATGAATAATTGGATCTAAATAGGGAAAAAAACACCTAGAGGGGGGTGAATAGGTGTAAACAATAAACACTCAAAAAATCATTGCGCAATAAAACCCAATGCGGAAATAAAATGAACACGCAAGATTTTTACGTGGAAAAACTCCAAACCGGAGTAAAAAACCACGGGACCGATAACACGACGAAATCCACTAGAATTAAAACACGTACAAGGTGATATAACGTACTCACAGACGACTCAACCTTTTACCATACGCTCCTAGTAGATCTTCTCCGCTCGCTCCACGACGCTTCTCGAATCCACGATCTGCGCCCAACGCTGAATCCACAGCGTCCAACGTCGAGTCCACGACGTCCGACCGAATCCACGGTCTTCACCCAGTAGCACGCTTCGAATCCACGAACGTACCTCGCTCCGAATCCACGAGAGCGGTTGCACCTTGAATCCACAAGGCCACGCGAGTCCACGCGCCGATTTTGGGTAAATCGTTGTTTTTGGGTGGTGATGATCCGCCGAATACTTAGATTAGAAATAGATCGGAAATACCATCTAAGTATTCATTGATTTGATTCTACTCAAAATCTGAGTTTGGAAAACCTAGAATCAAATCAATCAATATAGATGAAGAAACATAGAATAAATCTATTGATTTCCTTTCTTCTCTATATGTGGATTTTTCTTTTTCGGCTTCTCGATCTTTTCTATTTATTTCCGATGCCCTAAAAATGAATCATAGGGTCTATTTATAGGTTAGAAACCATTGGAAGAAGATAAGGATCAAAAACTAACCTTTTCTGGAAATTTTACAGGACGGCGATCCGGATCGGATTTACTGCGATCCGGATTATCGTAACGAGAAAGACAATTCCAGAAAAACAGGGTTCGGGATCCGGATTGAAATGCCCGATCCGGATCGTTCATACATTTCAGCAAAAACCAATGTTCGGGATCCGGATCAGAATTGGCTTGGATCCGGATTGGATTTGCATATGAACAAACACCCTTCGGGATCCGGATTGGAAAGTCTGATCCGGATCCTGAACATGTCCCATGTCCAGTTTTTGATTTTTATGCAATAAAAATTCTTCCAAGTGTTTCTACACTATAAGAAGTATTCGGATCACCAAAAATCTTTAGTTAAACATACCTGATCCTTTTGAATTCTTCTTTCTTGAGATTGAGGTATATGATCCAAACTTCTTTCATCTTCAATCTTCAAGACTTAATACTTTCACGAAATACGCCAACTCAAATTCCGTAACAATCTCCCCCTTTGGCGGTTTCGTGACAAAACACAAATCCACAAAGAAAATTCAAAAAGGATATTTTTGTTGCTATCACCATACAACAAAAATTTACAATGGAGATCCAAAATTTAAATACATGAGATAAACTCCTAAAACAGACTCTAGACTTAGACATCTGTACTCTCTGCAAAAGAAAACATTCTTGACAAAAAAATCGTTAGATACCTCAAGAATTGAAACATCAAAACCTAGCAGAGATAGAGTTTATACTCATCATGACATTTCAGTAATTCAGATATGTAATAAGATCATAATCAACCATTGACATATCTTCTAAGCAATGAAAACCAAATGTCATAACTTTGTTTGTTAGTAACATCAACTTGTTAGTCATATTACATGCCCAAATAGTTAGTCGAATAGTTAGTAGGGACATGCATCAAATCACAAGATAAAACCAAAAGTTGTGATACTTACCTTTCAAGGTTCAAAGTTTAACCAAGCATTGTCAATCACAGAGCACAGTTCACTGTTCAATCACTGTTCAAAGTTCTCTAACTCTCTCCCCCTTTTTGTCACAAAACTCAGCCAAAATTGCAAAACGAAAGGAGAGTTAAAAGTTTCAAAAATATGAAAAATCTGAGAACTAAAAGAAAAGAAAAACTGAAAACTGAACTAAAACCTGCAAAAGAAGAAAAACTGCACAAAAAGAACAGAGGTTAGACAAAAAAATTAATCATCAGAGTCGGACTCATCAGAAGCACTGCATCCATCTGAGAAAACATTTTCTTCATGAATTTTTTCATCGAGCTGACTGTCTTAGTTAATGTGATCTGGGATGCCGTGATAATCTCAAGTTCCTCGGAAATTCGCCGCTGTTCTTTGGTTATTTCCTCTTGTTCAAACGATAGGCGTTGTTGTTGCTTGAAAATTGATGTTACCGATGCTTCATCATCTGCTCCGGGTGCTTGTTGTGATGGCGAGGCAGAGGTGCCGATACCAGGTTTCTTTCCGGATGACGGAGTTGGAGTAACATGAGGCAATTTGTGAAGGGACTTCACAATGGTGGATTCATTTATCAATGTTGATAAGATGTTGCGGTGATGTCAATCTGAAACTTTTTCAGAATTCTCATGATTATCAACGGAAATGGAAGTCTTTCGGAGGGGTGAGGATGCTCAACATATCTAGACATTCTGTTCCAAATAATGTATAGGATGTTCATGTTCAAACCAACTGCTTCAGATGGATGCCCTAGAAGATATAAGAACAGCATTCTATCCCATCTCACCACCTTCGTTTGCATGTTTGGGAGAATGTTGTAGCAAGTAATGAAGTTGAGAAACCTGTATTCAAGCGAGTTCTTTGGATTTAACAGTTTACCATCTTGCGATTCAGTTCCTTCCAAACAAATTCCGTTCAAAACAGTTTGCCACATGGTACTCGTAGACTTCTTCCCTTCAAATAGTTGATCCCCGATCTGTGGCTTCCATACCAAGGACTTCGCCAATCAACTGCGGAGTGATTTTGAGTCTCATCCCTTGAATATTTGTAGAACTGCATTGAGCCATGTTCATCTCTTGAAGATGTCTTGCATTTGTATAAAAGGTCCTTACTGATGCAAGCAATATCCGAGTAATTCTGGAAATCGGCAAACTTGAATAAGATTAGCTTGCTCAATCAATATCCCAAACTCTGGTGAGTGATCGCGGAGAGCTTCAATATTGACATGTCGTTCGCCGATGCATTCATGATGTTCAAAAGCTCTAAGGCGATCAGAGTTAATGAACACTTCTTCCAGGCGAGGCGGGAATCAGGAACTATTGGTTGCTAACATTAACATCTCGTGCTTGTCCAAAGCGTCGTGCTAGTCGTTTCCTTTCACCGAGATGGTTGGTGCAGTTATTGGTGCTTTTCCTTTGTCCAAGGGAGCCTTTCCTTTTGATGCATCGGAAACCTTTTGTTTGGTTTAACGGGCATTGATTCATCATCATCCGTCAATTTGTCCAATCACCTCATCATTATCTGCTTAGTTTCTGAATCACTGATAAGATGAAACTCACCTTTCTTTTGAGTTTTCTTAGCTCTCTTCAGTTTATTTGTTGCTCGAGTGTGCACCATTGCAACTAGTAGAAAAATGATCCAAGAGAATGCCATTGCTGCTAGTGCTTTAAGAAGATTGAAATCCTGTGAGCACCCTCAAGAACATGAAAAATTGTCAATTTTGAAAAATTTGAAAAATTGTACCCAAACAATCATAATCATGTAGAGAAGCTAAGAATCAAATTAGTTTTCCAAAAAGAATTTTAAAAATAGATCAATTCCATGATTTTCAAAAATTCCTCTTATATGCCCTAAAACCGAATTTTTAGAAATCGAAGCCCAAAAATTCGTTTATCTTGAGAAAACCCAGCATATAATCAAAACTAATCTACCCAGAGTTCTTATTTCAAAAGAAATTTGATCAAAAACCATTCACAAACGAAAAAGATCCATGATTTCTACTCACGTTTTGAGCAAAGAAGAAAAAACTGTGAAAAACCGAGATTTTGATCAATAAAACTTACTTTGAATCGAAGACTTTGAGTTTGGAAGCTCCAAGATCAAGAAATCTAGAGAGAGAAACTCTAGAGATTTAGAAACAAAAGATTGTGAAAAAGAAATCAAAAACTCTTTGTTTCATATAAACCCTAGCCGTGATCCGGATCGGATCGAGAATGTGATCCGGATCGGCTACCCGCAGGAAATCCTGCGTTCGGGATCCGGATCACTTGTCCGATCCGGATCGGCTCCAACTTTTTCTTCAGAAAAATTCAGAAAAATTCCATAAAATCCAGAAAAAGTATGTAAGCACTTTACCATATCAACTTTAAACAAAAATCATCGTTTCATACAACAAGAAATAGATTATACAAAATCTATCAAAAATACTCAAAAATGAAACGAAAATTTATAAAATTAAAACCCTTAAAGTTGAACAACTTCAATCACATCTATCCTGATCTTATGCGTAATGCCTTTATCAAATCATCAATTTGGTAAAGAAAATGAAATACCAAGATCAATAGATGTTTGAAATCCCAGATAAGTTAGATAATATATCTAGACAATCTGTTGAAGGAGTGGCTCTTTGAGCATCTTTCATTAAAAATCCCACCTTATACCAACCATGAAATTTGACTGAGTCAAGTATTTCAATATGCATTTTATCAATTCAAAAATTGAAAACATGCTTGGTATTCATTGGTAGCTGCACACAGTATCTTTTTCTTTTCTTTCCTCCATGTGGTGGTAGTTTTCACACTCCTCATTGGGATGTAACTCTTTCCACATCTTTTGAGCATATTACATTTCTTTGACTCCCCCTCAATTGGCTATCAATTATTTAATATATAAGGTATTCAACCAAAATTGATCTCGCATTCATACTCGACTAAGCAATCAAATAAGATAATGACTATACCAAGAGATCATTGAGAGAGAAATTGACTTTGATCACTTAAAAGATGACTTAATTAACATAAATGATCATTGCAACATTGAAATATTATGATATCAAAAGCATAATAAATTTCTAAATGCATAAAAGGATGCAATTAAAGTCAATATGATTTATGCTCAATTAATGTCCTATGTACAAACATAGATAAAGAACAAAAACAAAAACAAAACCTAACCTAAGCAAAGGTTTCAAAAGAGATTATTTCAAGGAAAGCATGCCAATTGCTTTACGCAAGTGAATAAAACGTTTTTGATCCAAAGGTTTTGTTAAAATGTCAGCTAATTGATCCTCAGTTGAAATATATGACAGTTGAAGAATATTTGATTCAACTAGCTCTCTAAGAAAATGATATCTAAGTTCAATATGTTTTGTTCTAGAGTGCAACACAGGGTTTTTAGAAATGTTAATAGCACTAGTGTTGTCACAAAAATGGTTACCGAAGTTGCTGAAATCCGGAAATCGCTCAACACGCTTTTCATCCAAATCAATTGGGTTGAACAACTTCCTGCTGAAATGTACTCCGCTTCGGCAGTCGAGAGTGCTATGCAGTTCTGCTTTTTACTGTGCCATGCAACAAGGCAATGGCCAAGATAGAAGCATGCACCACTCGTGCTTTTCCGATCATCCACTGATCCAGCCCAATCGGCATCTGAGTATCCAACAATATCCAAACTTGTTCCCATAGGATACCAAATTCCGAACTTTGGGTACCTTTGATATACCGGATGATCCGTTTCACCGCTTTCAGGTGAACCTCCTTCGGTGCTGATTGATATCTCGCGCAAATCCCAACACTGAAGGATATATCCGGGCGACTAGCCGTGAGATATAGTAGACTTCCAATCATACTGCGATACAGTTTCTCGTCTACATTCTCACTATGTGATTCACTTCCAAGTCCCTTATGGCTAGTTCCCATTGGAGTCGGAAAATCCTTAGAATTTTCTAAATCAAACTTTTTGACCAACTCCATTGCATACTTGGATTGACACAAGTGAATTCCTTCATCGTTTTGTTTAACTTGTAATCCAAGAAAATAAGTCAATTCGCCCATCATGGACATCTCAAATTCGCTTTCCATGGTCTCCGCGAATTTAGAAGCATCATTATCTCTTGTTGCACCAAATACAATGTCATCGACATAGATTTGTGCTACAATGAAATTGTTTTGATAATGCTTCACAAAGAGAGTCCTGTCAGCTCCCCCTCGAGTATAGCCCTTTTCCAAAAGGTGCTTTGTCAACCTTTCGTACCATGCTCGCGGTGCTTGTTTCAGACCGTAAAGAGCCTTTTTCAGACGAAAAACATGGTTAGGTAGTTTATGATCCACAAAACCTTTCGGTTGAGCCACATAAACTTCCTCATTTAAAAACCCATTTAAAAAGGCGCTCTTAACGTCCATTTGAAATAATTTGATTTTAAAATGACAAGCAATCGCAAATAATACGAATGGACTCGAGTCTAGCTACAGGGGCGAAAGTTTCATCAAAGTCTATACCTTCTACTTGAGAGTAGCCTTGAGCAACTAACCTTGCTTTGTTCCTGATGATAGTACTTCTTCATTTTTCTTGTTCTTGAAGATCCATTTGGTACCTATCACATTGTGTTGCTTCGGAGGCTTCGTTAATTCCCAGACTTTGTTTCGCTCAAATTGATGGAGCTCTTCCTGCATTGCTTTAATCCAGTAGTCATCTTGAAGAGCTTCATCAACATTCTTTGGTTCGATTGAGATACATAGCATGCAAATCCGCAAACCAATTGTCTCCGAGTTCTAACTCCTTCTTGTGGATCTCCAATGATGTTCGATTCAGGATGATCCTTGGAGATGCGTAACGTTTGAGGTAAGGAGTAGTCGGAGGTACACGAGATGATTCCTGCACATCAGATAAACTTGAAGAACCGTTAGATGCATCATTATTATCGAAAGAATTGTTAGAAGAAGATGCATTAGCAGGTGTATCATCATCAAGAGAGATATCGAGGGTAGATTTTTCAGATTCAAAGTGAAAAGCTTCATCTACCTTAACATTTATCGATTCTACGATCGTCTTAGATTCTAAGTTAAAAACTCGATATGCTCTACTGTTTGTAGAATAACCTAAGAAAATCCCTTCGTCACTTCGAGAGTCAAATTTTCCAAGATTTTCGCGATCACGTAAAATAAAACACCGACTCCCAAAGATACGAAAATATTTGATGTTAGGTTTTCTACAAAACCATAGTTCATATGGTGTATTAAAGTCCCCGGGCGCAAATACACGCGATTAATAACATAGACAGCAGTGTTCACCGCTTCAGCCCAAAAATATAACGGTAAGTTCCGGCTATGAAGCATAACACGTGCCATCTCCTGTACGACCCTGTTTTTGCGCTCGACTACACCATTCTGTTGAGGTGTATAAGGTGCTGAGAATTCATGTTTAATGCCGTTGAAGTGCAAAAATCAATGAATTTGGAATTTATGAATTCTCCACCTCTATCACTTCTAACTCGAGTAATCTTTTCATTCTTTTCAATCATAATACGATGGCAAATCTCGTGAAAAGAATCAAAAGTATCAGCTTTCTCTTTTAAAAATGCTACCCAAGTATATCTAGAGAAATCATCAACCAATAAGAAAATATACCATTTACCTCCCAAGATGGTTGACGAGTTGGCCCCATTAAATCCATGTGCAAAAGTTCCAAAGGCCGTTTTGTACCTATGTGGTTCAAGTTCTTGTGTGCAGTCCTAACTGTTTTCCCTTTTGGCAACCGCCACACACAAGGTTTTGTTCAAAAGAAGTTTCGGAACCCCCTTGCTCACATATAAGAAATAATAATAAGCAAGAGCATAATAATCAGAGCTAAACTAAAACTACTGTATCTCAGACAGAAGCTGGAAGTAAATAAAGTACAACTGTAAAAATAAATACAGATATCTCTCCCAGCTCACTACAAAATACAAACAGCTGGCAGAAGCCAGACCCAAAAAGAAATAATAAAAACTGTCTGAGAAGACCGGGTGACCAAAATCTCCAGCTACATCTCTCGGTGGCATCACTAACTAGTCCGCGATCCTCTTACCTCGCTCAGCTGCTGACGGCCCAGCAACTCCCACAGAGGACTCTGCAAAACAAGGGGAAAAGAGACAAGAAAAGACAATGGGGGTAAGTACTACTATAATAGTAGCCTCCCCTAGTGGGTAAAGCCTCAGCTCAAATATGCCCACCAGGTGATCAGAGGCAAAAGGGAAGAAGAGAAAGGGGGTGAAGATAAAGGACAACTGATGAATGCTACCCCTAATATGCCTCTACATGATAAACCAATAAGGATGGAAAAGATGCATCAGTATCAAGAAGCCTGTCAAAACGACCCAATCTGACGCCAGTGGACACTGGCACTGCCTGCTAATCTCATCTGTGGGGATACTGACCGACTACTGCCTGATACGGTCATGTCCCGGAAGTAAGTAA
>CM054940.1:5492544-5541594 GCA_029168755.2 Tillandsia fasciculata | reverse complement strand
TTAAAAATAATAAATTATAATATATTTTTAAATCTACACTGATTAAAAGTAATCAAATAACTGTACTCAAAATAAAAACTTATTAAAAATAATCTAAAAAAAAGTAAAAAACAAAAGCCTAAATAAATATTAAATTTAGATCTCAAACTCAGCGGAAACAACTTTGTGGTTTAACCCATAGACCTAAAAATGATATTTTTTAAATTAAAATTGCACGCAAAAATTGAACACTCGAACGAAAAATTATAACTTTTCAAAATAATTTCACACTTAAAGTAAAAGTTATTTAATTCAATCAAATTTTCGGCCGAGCTTCAATGAGCTAGTCACAGTTTTTTTTTTCTTTTTTTTTTTTTAATCTCCAACGTTAAATTAACCGCATCTACAGTACATCAACAAGAATTGTGATAAAATACTATTTAATTCATATAATGTCACTACAATAAAATTATACTATAACGATACCTTTAAGCGTCTTTAAAATCTAAAAAAAATAATGCTGAAAAAAATTCAGACACTTATTATTAATATCGCTATATTTGCAATCGTTATGGAGTATAGCAACACATTATTATAATATGTCCCAAAAATATATTTCTATAACCTAATTTTAAATATAGATAAAATATAAATAAAACACTTATAAAAATATGTCATAAAAATATGTCGTTATAATTTAATTTTGTGGTAGCGTGTTCAAAAAAAAAAAAAAAAAAAAAAAAAAAAAAACATACATACATCACATCTAATGAAATTTTCAGAAATGATGACCAAAACATGAGTGATCCGTTGGATATATATAGTTTTACACAAATGAAAAACAAACTAAAGAAATATTAATTACATATTAGCTTAGAGTGAATTAAACTAATTAGCATCCTTTGTAGTATGATCCTAAAATAGGGTAGGGGCACTCAACATGGATTTCTGATCAGTGACACATATACTTGTTTAGCTGGTCAACCTGCACATAAGAAACAATGATTAAGCATTTCGTGAAAAATTATATATATATATATATATTATATTATATATATATATATATATATATATATATATTGAAAGAGAGAGAGAGAGATGGAAGAAGCGAGAGAGAGAGTTACACTGCAATATTATTAAGTAAAAAAATCGACTTTACTGTCATTCATTTATTTTACATGATGAAAATTTTAAAATAACGATCGGCATAGTTAAATATAATCTAAAATAATTTAAATTATTTTAAAATTAAATTTTATATTTTTTTAATATTTTTTTAATATTTTTTTTATCCATCAGATGCATAAGAAAATGAACGAGTGAAATTCCTCAAAAAATAATAATAGGAGTTTTATAGTCAAAATCTAGAATATAGATCTTGTTTTAAATCATTTTAAAAAATTTATAACCAAAATTTAATTAATTTAAATTTTTTTATACTGTTAAACTAGTAAAAAATTTATATCTACTATTAAAATTATAAATTTTACCATTCTTTAATCATTAGGTTAATGATATCGAAAAAATTGAAATTTAATTTTTATATACTTCTAGTGCAATAGATCACGTTCAATGACGTTAATCGACGAATTGAAAATTTCATCATCGAAAATAAATATATGACAATATAATAATATATAATATATATTATTATATAATATCGTATATATATATATATATATATATAATAAAAATTATTATTATTTATATAGCAAGTATATTAAATATAGGGATAATTGCCTGTGTACCCCTGAAATATGAAGAAATATCTGATTTACCCCTCTTATTTTTTTCTTTCCAATATACCCTTCATACGTTCCACCGTTATTAAAAATACCCCTACCGTTTTCCTTTGTTAAGTTAACTAGGGTTAACTAGAGTTACATAATAATCGGAGGTTGAAAACATATCAGATATACCCTATTGTGCCCCCCGGTTTAGGGTTTAGGGTTTAGGGTTTAGGATTTTTTAGGGTTTTAGGGTTTAGGGTTTAGGGTTTTAGGGTTTAGGGTTTAGGATTTTTATGGGTTCTAGGGTTTAGGGTTTAGGGTTTTAGGGTTTAGGATTTTTTAGGGTTTTAGGGTTTAGGGTTTAGGGTTTAGGGTTTTAGGATTTAGGGTTTAGGGTTTTAGGGTTTAGGGGTTCAGGGTTTTAGGGTTTAGGGTTAGGGTTTAGGGTAGATTTGAAAGGGCCCAAAATAGTAATTACACACATGATAACGCCAGTTTCAAACGGTACACTAACAGAATTTAACTTCAGGGTATTTTGGAAAGAAGTTGGAACGTAAGAAGGGTATGTTTTAATATTAGCCTCTAAGAGGGGTAAATCTGAAAACATAGAAATTTTTAGGGGTACGTATGGAAATTGCCCCTTAAATATAACTCTTTTCTCCTCCCTGCAGTCCCTCTGTTACACATATATAGAGAAGTGTTTGGTAACAAATACTAAATATTACTAATCAGTGATTTTATAATATAAACTGCTATTAATTAAAGAAACTTAGATATCAAAAAAGAAAAAAGAAAAAAAAGATTAACACAACTAGAAGAAAAGAAAAAAAAAAAAAAAAATAGTTAAAACATTGTCGGCAGATGAGAAGCAAAGCTTTTAAAAAAAAATTAAAATATTCATCACGTGCCAAATTCTTTATCTTATTACCAAAGAAACAATTGGTTAATTAATTAATTAATTAATTAATTTGTGCATGTTTTCAACACAAAAGGCATATATATATTTTTTTTCTCCAACGTGAAGTTGCGTAGCTATATCATCGAGAATAAAGTAATTATAAATAACAAATTTCAAAAGGCCATGTGTAAAAGCAATTGGCCTAATTAATTACGCACATTTTTTTTTTTTTTTTGGTTTCTTTACGTCGTTTTCAACTTTTTTTTTTCAACTGTGAATAATAATCCAAAAGCATTCAAAAATGTTTACGTATATAAAAAATGTTTAATACATGCTTTGTCTCTCCTTAATTATCATCATCACCTACCCCACTAAACATAAATTAGCAACCAAACAAAAGAGATTAATTAATTAATTAATTAATACTCTGCATGTATTTTTCCCTAATTAAAGTGCATCTTCTTTTTAAAGAAGAGCATTGCTACACGGCACCATAAGTGCTGTTTAAAAGCCACTAACATAGCAATATATGACTTCATTTGGTTTAGATTATGAAAAAATCTAAAGAATTAATTTTGATTTGAAAAATTAAATTTTGTCCAAAATTGTAAAACATTTGACTGAGTTTAGAAGAAAAGTAATTTTTTTGAATTGATTTTGTAAAATAATTTGATAACATTTTTTTACGGTTTACAAATAATAATTTTTTTACTAAATTTAATTTTAAAATAATTTAAATTTTATTTTAAATATTAAATTAGCACAATAATTAAAATTTTGATATTTTAATTTAAAATATAAATTTAAATCTAAATTCATATTTTTAATTTCGAATTTAAAATCTTAATTGGAAATTTAAAATTAAAAATTTAACATTTAAAATTTGAAATTTTGAAAATCAAAATTTAAAACTAGAATATTTAAAATTTAAAACTTGAATTTAAAATTTTGTTATTAAAAATTTTAAAATTAAAACTTATAATTTAAAATTTAAAATTAAAAATTTTGAATTTCAAAGTTTTAATCTTACATTAATTTTGAAAATTGAAATTAAAAACTTGATATTTGAAATTTTATAATTTGAAATTTTAAAATTTAGATATTAAAATATAAAATTTAATATCTAATTTTTAAATTTAAAAGTTAAAATTTAAAAATTAAATTTTAAATTTACGTAAAAAATTAGAATCATATTTCAAAAAGATAAATTTTAACTGGTTTTAATTTTGAATATCTACGTGGTGCGATAGTTATTTCGTACCGTCTACGTACATCCGCATCGTGCAATAGTTATTTGGTAAAGTACGACCAGCGTACGTGCTAAGACATCTTATTAAAAAAAAATACTATATTTTTTGCCTACACTTATTTGTTGCCCAATCTTTATGTTGAAATAATTAATACCTTGTGCTAAAATATAGTTGTGAATTTTCAATTTTAAATATTTTTAGAGGTCGTTTTGTTGGATACAATTAGAAACATAATATAGTTAAAAATACAATAGTTATTATTATTATTATTATTATTATTATTATTATTATTATTATTATGATAAGATGTTTAATAAATTTATAAAATTTAAATTTTATTTTTTTATTTTATAAATTTTAAAATTTTTAATTTACTTTTTAATAAATCTAAAAATATAATTTTGTCTAAATTTTTTTAAAAATTTATTAATTTTAAAATTTTTAAATTTATGTAAATTTTTTAATAATTTTTTAAAAACTTATACTAATTTTAAAAATAAAATTTTTGCTTCTACTTTTGTAATTTTTTAAGACAATTAAAATTAAAATTTTTAACATTTATAAATTTTTAAATTTTAAATTTTAAATTTTATAGCTTTTAAAATTTTTAACTTTAATTTTTAATAATTTATCATATAATTTTTAATAAATTATATGATAAATTTTTTTAATACTTTTTTTTATATATAAGTAAAATATAAATTTTAATAATTTTCTTAATAAATATTTTAAATTAAATATTTAAAATCAAGTCAATAAAATTTTAATCATAAATTAAAATTTTAGTCCTTTTAATTTTTCTTATTAATCTTTAACTTACCAAATACAATTTTTTTTATACCGGATATAACTCTTAAACCCAATCAAACAGAAATTTACACTAGTTCCTGCTAATATCATAACTTATATCTATCTTCGGTATAACTAAATTTTTCTTATCCCCGAACCAAATGCAGTAAATATCAAATCCAAATTGGTAGAAATACAAGTATAACTAATGCGCATCTCCAACTATAAGCAACCAACCAAATAACCTCTTAAGCTTCATTAGGTGATTTTCAATCCAACAGCATATTTTTCAACCAATTAATGCCAAGTGTGCGGATGCACCAGATATATATACAGAGGCAGAGTAAATTAAAGACATTAAATATGGAAGTCCTTGCATTTTTGACCAAAAAAACATCATATTTTTTAGCCTGTAGATCTGATTGGTTCGGGTATAGGCGGAGTGAGAGGGGATGGAAGTACAAATTAATTGATGATTATAAATTTATTATTGTTAAATTAATTTCACCTTTTAGATTATACTATTTCACCCATCACTCACTAAACTCAAAAGATTCATTATCATCACAACTGCACATTTTTTAATCTAAAGGCTAAAAACTTATAAGCACCAATAAATTAATACTTTTAATAGTATAGAAGCTAATATATATATATATATATATATATATATATATATATATATATATATATATATATATATATATATATATATAATTGAGTTGAAATGTTATTAGTAGTAAACGAATTTATTACCACCCATTTATTTTTTATGATGAAGTTTTTTAAATCAACAATCGACACCGTTGAATATAATTTAAAATATTAAAAATATTTAAAAATTAATTTTTAAATATTTTTAATATTATTTACCTAATGATTAAATAGTTGCAAAATTTATAATTTTAATGGTATATATATAAATATGTTACTCACTTAACGATATAAATAAATTTAAATTAATTAAATTTTAATTATAAACTTTTTTAAATTATTTAAAATAAAATTTTATAAGATTTTTACCATCGCTTTTCAAAAAAATATTTATTCTTAGTCATTCATTTTTATGTTTACACAATGAACACAAAAATACAATAGTTTTAATTTTATTTATTTATATTTTAGCGAACTGAAAAAAAAAAAAAAGAAAAAAAAGAGGAAGGGGGGGGGGGGGCGCGGAAGAATGAGTACCAACCTTTCCTTGCGCCTCTCGAGGAATCGCTGCAGCGACTTCCTCCTGGCGATGGGTAGCTCTCCTAAGCAACCAATTTTCAGATACAACTATATGTATAATCAAAACCAGTAAAATTAAAACATATAAAATTAACTCCAATTTCGAATCATTTGAAAATAAATATCAAATCTTTAAAATGATTATAATTTTACTATCCATCTCGATTTATAATATAATTAATTACATCCTAAAAAACTATTGCCTACGTTTATTTATTATTAATAGCCGGAGCAATCTCATGTCTTCTTTAATTATTCTAATCAGTTATTTTACTTTAATTTATACATAGAAAAATAAACTATGACAAAAAAAAAAAAAAAAAATCAGATTAAATAAATTTTAAAAATATTTTATGATGAGCAATTTCCATACTAAGCATTCCATAGGTCAACATTTATCACAAAATTAAAAAATTATTATTATTATTTATTATTTTTGGTTTGTTGTTAGCTGTTACGTTAATTACCTCCGTTCAGACACTCGTTGTCCTCCGATGCTTCTGAAATGCCTCCAGATCTGGCATCAGCTGCCATTCTCAGAATATTTTTCGCCTGTCAATTAATTTTTACTCAGATCTTACTTTTGAAACGATATATATATATATATATATACCCATAACGATATTAGAGCCAGATTATTATTATTATTAAATACATATTGGCACGTGCGAAACTGAAACAAAACCTTTTCGTGGGTAAGCTCGAAGACGCTTACGGTGCCATTGTAGAAGATCGTTAATGGCGAAGCCGCGGTATCATCCCCTGCTTCCACTCTATATATATAATTACATATATATACACACACACGCGCCAAGTGTTGTTAATTAGTATTCGAAGATCCCGACGCATCGATCGCGGCGAGAAAGGAGAAGACGCATCGAATCTCACCTCGCGCCGGAGCGCGCCGACGACGACGACGATCCCGGCGATCCGGACGCGATCACGCTCTTCACCACGGCCGGATCCATCCTCGCGATGGCGCACTGGATCTCTGCGACGATCGAGGAGTGCAGGAATGATCTGGAGTGTTCTAGAAGGTTCTAGAGAGATGTAGATATGTAGAGGGGGATCGAGAGAGAGATTAGACCTCGGATGGAGCTACTTCGGACGGAAAGAGGAGGGTTTATCAGCAGCGGCGGCGGCGACGGGGCGATGGTGGAGGCCGAGGAGGTCGAGCTCGACGACGTCGTCGGTGGCCTTCGACATCGCGTATATATATGTATACAAGTACGTATTCTCACTTTCTTCCCCTTCTTCTTCTTCTTCGATCGATCGAATCAAAAATTCGACTATTAATTTTGAGCACCTTAATTTTCCTTATATTATATCATTATTAGGGAGAGAAAGAGAGAGAGAGAGAGAGAGAGAGAGAACAATGGAGGGGAATCCAAAGAGGAGGATTCATTTTACGAACATATAAAAAAAAAAAAAAATGATGCGAATTAAAAATTGAGAAATTTGAATAGCACGAGGAAAACGGGGATCGAAGGGGACAAGCACTCAAAAAAAGAGAGAGAGAGAGAGAGAGAGAGAGAGAGAAAGAGAGAGGATTATAACTTTATAAATGAATAATTTAAGTCATATGGAAGCAATTAATTAAATAAAAACAAAATGGGGGAGCACGTGGTACTTGAATTTGCCGAGCGGGGTAGTGAATTTCCGCGCGCGCGCCTTCGTCGAAGCTGAGTAGTTTGAGTTTCCAGTTGACGATATTTAGGTGAAAATGTAGCTTCGTTGGCGCTAATTATTAATTCTAAGAGCTCGAATTATTAAAAATACGTAATTAATTTACTTAAAATATATAGATACAACGCACACGAATTTCGACCGGACTCAACTTATCTGGACGTTGGGTCTATTGTTGGGCCTCTTGCCGTTAGGTGACCACAGCCCTACTCAATTTATTGGACTCACCCAACTTAACTTATTAGTCTCCTAGGCCTATTGTTACGGACAGGAGTTGGACCTATTTTTAACTCATACACTGTGTCGAAATTGAACCTGTATCACTGACTCTAATATCACTTGTAGAATCGTTGGCGCTAACCATTAATTCTAAAAGCTCACGCGCCTTCGTAGAAGTCGAGTAGTTTGAGTTTCCGGCTGACGATATTTAGGTGAAGATGCCGCTTCACAGATTGGTGGTGCCGGTTTTGTTTCCCTCCCAAGTCAATTTTTGAGGCTTCGTTTGCTAGGAACATAAAGTATAATTATTTATTTTAAAAATAAATTTAAATTTAAATTTAAATAAAAAATTAAATTAAATTATTTTTTTTTAAGTAGTGTTTGAATAATTAGACTAGAATAGTAAAAATAAAAATAATTATAATTTTAAAATAATAATATTTTATCTAATTAATATAAAAAATTAATAAAATAATAATTTAATGTATTTAAATAATTATTACTAGATAATTTTAAATATTATTTAATAAAATAATTAATAATAAGTATGGTTAATAAAAAATTTAATTAATTACAAAAAAAATTAATAAATTAATTAGTTAATTATATAATAATTAGGTTAGTTAAAATATTAAATTAATTAATAAGTTAATACAATAATTAAAATTATATTTACTTTAGTTAAATTTATTATTAAATGGAAACAAGCCAGAAAAAATATTTGAACAATAGTTTCAATCTTGTACCAATTTATTTCAAAAAAACGTAAACTATTATTTTTATTCAAACCAAATATAAGAACAAGCTTAGTTGTCTTTAGTTGTATGTAAATTTATAAAAAATATGTTTATTTTACAAAAATGCCTTATATTTTAATAGTGTTTGATTTATAAAAAAAATTATAGTTTTTATCAACATTTGTTCTGTTAAAAAATATATATTTATTTGGTTACGTGAAAATCGGCAGAAAACAAAAATACTAAATTTTTTTTCAAATTAGTTCAAATACTTTTATGCAAAAAATAAATAAATAAAAAATAAAATTTCAAATCGAAAAGTAACTTTTATTATATTTTATAACCTATCGAATAACATTTGTTTGGAATTTCTAATATAACCTATGTTGAAATTTTAGACGTTATTGTTTAAAATTTGACACAAAAATATGCCGAATAGCCTAACATGCATGCAGAATAAATATATAAAATATAATAGTATAATATTAAAAAAAATATTTATAAATTGATTTATTAAATTTTGTAATAAATATTTATTTTTAGTTTTTTTGTATTTTTATCCAAATTTTGTGTTATTTTTTTCGCCTCAACACAACAAAATTATGGTATAACCATACTTTTAAGTATTTTTAAAATTTGAAAAAAATATCGCTAACAAAAATATAGACACTTATAATTAGTGTCGCTATATGTGCAGTCGCTAGATTGTACAAAAATATATTTTTATAACCTAATTTTAAATATAAATAAAATATAGATAGAACACTTTTACAAATATATCATAAAAATATATTATTATAATATAATTTTATTGTAATGATCGTATTACGTGAATTACTGTACTAATCATTAAATATGAATCTGGAGCTATAAAGTGTGTGTGCGCGCGAGGCAAATTAAATAAAATTATATATATATATATATATATATATATATATATATATATATATATATATATATATATATATATATATAATAGAGTTTATATATTTTTAAAAGTATAAGTTCATTCATACTTGTAAATTTTTTATCATTAAATTTGTATTAAAATTTGTATTTTTATAAAATCAACTAGAGAGATAGAAAAATAAAATAAAAAATATAAATTCTAATATAAATTTAATGATAAAAAATTTACGAATATAAATAAATTTATATTTTTTAAAATATATAAATTTTACTTTATATATATATATATATATATATATATATATATATATATATATATATATATATATATATATATATATATATATATATTTAATATGGTTTGGCATGGCATTTAACAACATTAGCGTGGAGATGGGCACACATTGTTATGAAAAATATGAAAATGAAATGGTTAAGAGGTTTCTCTGTTTCTTCCTCTGTTTCCTATGCTATGAAAACAGAGGAGAAACATAAATATATATATACACGAAAGAAGTCGAACGTTGGGAATCGAACGTTGCCCAACGTTCGACCCACGAAACGTTCGACCCACGTAACGAGTAAGGCAAGGAGCAAGAAACGGGAAACCCACGTTCCGCCCGGCAGAAGAAACGGAAGCACGTTCCGTTGAATTTCTTCTGCGCTAAGAAAGAATAATTAAATTAAAATAAATAAATAAACAATAAATATTAATAATAATAATAAATAAATAAATAATAAAAGGTATAAATAAAATTAAATAATGAGGATTTTGAATTTACCCCAACAATCCCCCACAAAATTCAAAATTCACTATTTTGAAAATAAAAGTCAAGATCAAAATTAAAAATAAAAAACTGGGTGTTTATACTATGCAATAGGCGAGGTGTCTTTAAAAGACTTAACCCCACTTAGTGTAAGCAGCTTCCATCAGAAGGAATCGGAGTGAACCAGGTCTTGAACTACGTTCCTTTGACCCTGACTTCAGCTACCACACACACAGTACAGAATATTTCCATCGCGAGTCTGTGCATTTATGGCCATACACAGTACCTTGATTTTTCAAAAGAGTTTCTATGGATAGCCCAACATCTCATAGCCGCGGCCATATACGGATACTCTCTTATAGGTGGTTTCCTCCAGGGATGTGTGTAGAGTCACATCTCGCGAAAATTACCGCCTTGGATCCCATTAAGAGCTATAAGCTCAACCTCAACCACTACATAGAGCACAACTCACCATAGCGATGGAATTGGAACTAAAGTTCCTCTTAATAAACTGTAGAAAGTGCTCTTTGGCCAACCTGACAGCTTGTTTTTACCACATTGAACCTTCTTCAAGGAATCTCCTATCACAAAGGTTGGGTTCCCACCGCAGGAAGGCCCTTTATGGGCATAGCCCCATCCCCCTCGATGACTCAAGAATTTTAATCCTGTTCAGGCCTTTCGTCAAGAAATCTGCAATTTTCTGCTCAGATATGATAAAATTTAAAGAAATAACATTATGAAAATTAGACATCTAACAGATTCTTGTCTCAATTTAATATGTCTATTAGCTTTGAAATTTATCAATTTCATTTTACAAAAACTTAATTGCAGCTCTAGAATCACACCGAATAGAAATAGATTTGATGTTCAAAGAATCAGAAATTCAATTGGTATCGTTGTACAGAACAACCAGCAAATTTGAGTCCATAAAATAGATTACTTTTAAATTAACGAAATACTTTCTCTCGAGCAATCTAATGAATCATAATAGGATCAACAGAAATATGAACAGATGAGCAATCAGGATACCCAAATATATCAAGCTGATAAAAAACTTCCCCCACAAGTTCTGAGATACATCAGAACTTAGAACATAACATCAACCGTGTCTAATGGGGTTTGGTTCAATCTCACTAAATCGGTATTGGTTTTCTATTCTGATTGAAGGGAGTGCAAACCTAATTTTAATAATTCTCTAAGTTCATAAGCAAATCTGGATAAAAATAAAATAATTTGTTCAGTAGACAAATAGCTTGATAGGTATCTAAATTTGAAACATTTTAGATAATCTAATTGAGAGATTTTTTTTTTTTTTTTTTTTTTTTTTTTTTTTTTTTTTTTTTTAAGACTAGCAACTATTAGCTACAAAAAGATTCAATAAATCTTTTATTATTATTATTATTTGTTTTATTATACATATATAAAATAAATACACATTGTTTAAGATTTTAATATTAATCTTTTTATCTCAATTAGTTCAGCAGCAATCAGATGACACAAATAATTTAATATTTAATTTGAATTAGATATTTTTAAATATAAATACAATAAAAGAAATATATATGCTGCAAAAGAGATCTAAAATAAATTAAAATAATAAATATATATAAATTAAATTTTGTTGTCACTGGTTAGTGAGTTTTTTTTTCTTTTTAAAAGGTTGGAAGCTGTGGGTTCAAATCTCATTCAGACCAAAACCTTTTCTCTTTCTTTCTTTTTTTTTTTTTTTTTTTTCTTCAAATCGTGACGTTTTTATTTTTCCTCTGTATTTTTTTTTTTTTTTTTGAAAAAAAATATTATACGGTTGTGAAAACATTAATTTTAAAATATTTTATATTTTAAAAACTAATTATTTTTTTTTTTTAAGCGGAAAAAAAAAATACTTATATACGATAGCATAACAGAATTTTTTTTTTTTTTTTCCCAATAAATTGTACATCCTAAATTATGTATAATTAAAATATACAAGTTAAATTATAGAATTATGCAATTAAAATTTATCATGCTAATCTTGAAATATTTTAAATTATGATTTCAAACAAATAATAAACTTATCAAATAAAATTATATGAAATATAATTTTAAGATGAATTAGCACTTGTTAGATTATAAATCACAATCAAACGGGAGTCTACACCTTAGATTGTTATGAAAAATATTTAAAGACTTTGATTATGATTAATATCTAACTAATCTAATTATAAGAAAAAATAATAACTTACAGATAACGCAAATAACTTACAGATAACGCAAATAATCCAAAAATTTTAAATGATCCGGAAGCGTGCGTAGCACTGCCCTAAGGTGTATTCCCGTCCTTGCGTGCGGAATTAACCGAGAACACCACCCCAAGGTACGACCGGAATTCCTCCTCCTGCGAGCACGATCGTGGCGAAGGTTGACGGAGATTCTTTCAACACCCAATTAAGTAAGAAAGAGATAAAAAATATGAAAATGAAATGGTTAAGAGGTTTCTCTGTTTCTTCCTCTGTTTCCTATGCTATGAGAACAGAGGAGAAACATAAATATATATATACACGAAAGAAGTCGAACGTTGGGAATTGAACGTTGCCCAACGTTCGACCCACGAAACGTTCGACCCACGTAACGAGTAAGGCAAGGAGCAAGAAACGGGAAACCCACGTTCCGCCCGGCAGAAGAAACGGAAGCACGTTCCGTTGAATTTCTTCTGCGCTAAGAAAGAATAATTAAATTAAAATAAATAAATAAACAATAAATATTAATAATAATAATAAATAAAAATAAATAAATAAATAATAAATATTAATAATAATAATAAATAAATAAATAATAAAAGGTATAAATAAAATTAAATAATGAGGATTTTGAATTTACCCCAACACACATATCACTGTATCAGCACCACAAAGAAAAAAAAAACGTTTATGTAGCCGTTGCATCGATCGAGCCGCGTATCCTTTCAGCAGAAAATCACTGTCGAACTAGGATTTGATTGGACGGAGCTTTGTCGGTCCCACTGCATTTTCCATTACGTGGCGTGTAGAATGAATGCGACCGTAATAATATAGAACGCAGTGAAATGAACCAATTATTTTTAAATAATATTATTCATACATTCAAATATATATATATATATATATATATATATATATATATATATATATATATAATATTTATATATTTAAAAATTTAACATATTTTATTAATAATTTCGAAATAATCAGTAAAATTATGAGATTTTTTTATAAAAAAAATATTATTAACTTTAAAAATAAATTATTTTTATTTATTTTTAAAATGAATATAATTTTTGATATAAAAAAAATAAATTAATTTTATGTTTAAATAAAAATTAAAATATTTTAAAAATAACGTTTGTATATAGGAAATAAAGGGGATAAGGGATTATATCCCATATTATCCCCAAATACTATCGGAAACAGGTGGGAACAACTGTTGAAACGAATTTCCCTGCTCTTTCACTCTTTCTTCTCTCCCTTTCACGCAGATTTGGTTGATTGAATTAGAATAATAAAAATAAAATTAATTATAATTAAGAATAAAAATAATTTAATTTATTTAAATAATAAATACTTAAATATTAATAAAATAATATTTTAATATGTTAATAAATTAAGATGAGGAAAAATATTATTAATTAATAAATAATTATAAAAAAAATAAGACAATTTATTAATATCAATTAATTATTTAATTATTTATATTTTAAATTAATAAATTAATTAGATAAATTAAAATTTTAAATATTTAAATAATATAAATATATTAGTTAATTATTAAATAAACATTGCAAATAATTAATTATTTAATTAGATAATTAATTATAAATAATAAATTAATTATTATTTAAATATTTATTAATTTAATAACCTAAATGAATAGTTAGATAATTATTAAAAAAAATATTGTATTGATTAATTATATTTTATAATTATTTATAACTTAATTAGTAAAGCAATAAGATAGACAATAACTTATTCCACCTAATGGATAGAACTACTAGTCTCCTCTCTTAACTGATTAATAGTAATTTCTAATAACTTTTAATAGCGTTTGAAAGAATATGAATAAATTTCTTATTCTTCTTTTATCCTTTCAATCAAACGATATTTAAAAAAGAAATTCTACATATACATTCCAAAAAAGATATACATTTCACACATCACCCATCTCAGAGCAATGCTATATATACATTCTGTATCCTATCCATCTAAAGGTGGGGTGTCTTTCAAGTGACCCCTCACCAGATCCCTACCCAATAAATGAGTGAGTGACCCCTCACCAGATCCCTACCCAATAAATGAGTGAGATGTGAGATGTATACTCCAAATTAAATTGATATGCAGGTAGAATTTTTCAAGATTTAGACTTCTCTCAACTTTTTTTTTTTATTTTTGAATAATATAAGATTTAATTAGACAAAGAAAAACAAAACAAAAATGCTATCAAAATTATTAGTAATTTTATCATTTAGTTACTTTAATTAACTTCTAATAAATATAGCTAAACTAGTCAACAGTTAATACCCAAAAACTTATTAAAATTAATAAAATTTGTAACTTAATTAAATAAAAAAAATAGAAATTGCGTAGGCCTTAATAAAAAAAATTAAAATTTAGATACCTATTTCAAGCTTTTCTATAGTTGAAGGGTTCTCAAAACATTTTTATCTTAAAAAATAATATATATTATTAATACATTTTAAAGTTTATATATCTCGTATTCAATTTATTTAAGAGGTATTAAAATTTTATTTGTCACATCAATTTTTAAAATTTTTATTAAAAATTATTTAAATTTATTAAATTCTAAAATACGGTATATAATCTGCATTTTTTTTGAATGTATAATTAATTTTTTTTAAAAAAAATAAATTGTACAAATAATTTTTATTTTTTAAATAAAATAAAAATGTGCCGAGACCCCTCACCTATCAGCCATTTTTGAAATGATCTCCTCGAAGTGACTTTATTTTTAAAAAATTAAATAAAAATTACTGGTAAATTCAATAGTCTTATTAATCATTTTCAACTACCAACAAAAAAAAAAAAAAATCTAGCTGATGTGACCATTGGATTCAGCAAATTAGTTTAACTAACTAAATAAAAAAAAAAAGTTACAAATTGATGAATTGCCAACAAAGTAATGCAATAAAGTAGTTCGATCGATAATGACAATATGCTTTAAATTTATTATTTAAATAATAAAAATCATTTTAAAAATATTAAGATAAAAAAATACAAAATTTATTTAAAGTATGAATTATTTTGAATTAACTATTTAATATTTTAAAATTTTAATAATTTTATAATTATAAAAAAAATATAAAAATAAACAATAAATTTAAAATTTAAAGTTAAAATTGAATAATAAAATTATAATAAAAAAAAATATAGTAAACTCAAAATACTATTCATAATAATAATAAAAAAATTGTACGTTTTAATAAAATATTAAATGATGGTACTGCAATGGGGACAATACAAACGGACGCACATGGCCACCAGCCAAGGAGCGAATGGTAGGTCGCTCACTTGGCCGTTCGATGCGCAATGGACGGGTATGATGGGGATGCATCACGTGAACTTTTTTTGAATGAATGCTATATGTGTACTGCATGCATGATGATCTCGTGTATAATCATGCATGGAATACTACTTTTGCACCACAATGATAAATTAAGAATGTGAATATATAAAAACGCAGTAACCACGTGAGCTTAATTACTAAACGCCTTTGTGATGGGAAGTGATGCGATCTAAGAGAAATAAAGGCCAACTTTAATTAAGTTTATATAATGCGCCAATAGTGAGGGATATAGTATAATGGAGAGAGAGATAATAATAATAATTAAAGTTGGTAGATATCTTATTATTTATAAAAAAATAATACTTTTTGTACACTTAAAATCGAGTGTATATTTTACCTCCCATTTATTATGAGGTAGAATAAATTTTACTTATCATTTTGAAGTGATCACTAAAAAAATTTTTACCGCACAATGAATAAAATATATATGTACCGTACATTCGAAATTGAATGTACAGACAGAATTGCTCTTTATGAAAAGATCGAAAGTTTGGTTTTTGCATGCGTGTTTAGTGTGGAATTGAACAATTAATCATGCTCTTTGCATTTTCCAGAAATAATATCTGCACAATAATGAAGAGTTTTGGAAGCCAGACTTAAATAGTATCAGTAATAAATAATTCTGATCCTACCGATTTATTTTCAGTAATAAAATTTTTAAAACAACGATCGACATCGTTAACATAATTTAAATTATTTAAACTATATACAAATTAAATTTCATATTTTTTTGATATTTTTTTTTGTCAATTAAAAGAACCAAAAAAAATAAAGGGCATAAGGGAAAAGTTTAGAGTTTAGGATATTATAATCAAGATCGAGAGTATATATCTTAAAAAATTAAACAGCTGAAAATAAATATTCTTAAAAAAATGATGGTAGAAAAGTTTAGAATTTAGGATCTTATAATCAAGATCAAGAGTATATATCTTATTTTAAATAGTGTAAAAAAATTTTTAATTTAAATTTAATTGATTTAGATTTTTTTACACCGTTAAACGAAAAAACACCTCGTATCGATCATTAAAATAATAAATTTTACAATTCTTTGAACATTAGATTAATGATATCAAAAATATTTAAAATTTAATTTTTAAATATTTCAAATTGTATAGTTCATATTCAACGATGTCATTTTTGATCCGAAAGCTTCATCATCAGAAATAAATTAGTAGCAATGAACCTGTTTGCTAGCGGAAGTATTCCAGCACAACTATATATATATAGTATATATATATATATATATATATATATATATATATATATATATATATATATCTATATATATATATATATATATATATAGTGCGGCTACTATGCTATTGATAGCACCAAGCATTTGGTACTTGGTGCTATCAAATTTTTCACCATTAGATTAACCCTTTGATTATTTTTATCCGTTAAATCATATTATTTTTCTAACCATCCATTAAATCTTATGGCTCACTATCAACCCAACCACACAACTCGTAATCCAAAAATTAAAAACTTATCAATAACCTAGTGTATAATAACTTCCCCCTCTCTCTCTCTCTCTCTCTCTATATATATATATATAGTCCGGCTAGAATACTATACCAAGCAATTGGTACTATCAAGTTTTTTGCCGTTGGATGAAAAGATATGCGGTTGGGATTATAGTGGTCCCCTAAAATTTTTACTATTCAACCAACTACCTAGTAAACCCTAGGGGACCACTATCATCTTAACTACACATTTTTTAATCCAAGAGCTAAAAATTTGATAGCACCAATGACTTGGTGCTATCGATAGTATTCTAGCCTAATTTTATATATATATATATAATATATATATATATATATATATATATATATATATATATATATATATATATATATATATATGTATGGAGAGAGAGTGAGTAGAGCTTATATACTTGTAAAAATATAAACCTGTTTATACTTGTAAATGTTTATTATTAGATTTATATTGAAATTTGTGCTATTATAAAGTAAATTAAAGAGAGAAATAAAATAGTAAAAAACATAAATCCCAAAACAAATTTAATAGTAAAAAATTTACAATTATGATTAAACTTATGCTTTTAAAAGCTTATAAGCTCAACTATATATATATAGCACAATTATGCTTGTAAGCTTATAAGCTCAACTATACAATTATGATTAAACTTATGCTTGTACTTATAGCTTTTTTACTCTTGGATGAAGGAATATGCGGTTAGGATGATAGTGGTCCTCCTAGGATTTACTAAGTTGTTGGAAAAATAGTAAAAATTTTAGGAATTATTATAATTCTAACCGCACATTTCTTCATCCAAGAGATAAAAACTTATGAGTACAAAAAAATTTTATTCATAAAAATATAATAGCCGGATCCCCAAAATTATATCTATATATATATATATATATATATATATATATATATATTATATATATATATATATATATAGATATATATAGGCTAGAATACTATCGATAATTCTAACCGTGCATTCCTTCATCCAAGGGATAAAAATTTATGAGTACAAAAAATTTTTATTCATAAAAATATAATAGCCGGATCCCAAATATATATATATATAATATTATATATATATATATATATATATATATATATATATATATATATATATATATTAATTAGGCTAGAATACTATCGATAGCATCAAGGCATTGGTGCTATCAAGTTTTTAGCGTTGGATAAAAAAATCTGCGTTGGGATTATAGTGGCCCCTAGGATTTACTAGGTGGTTGGTTGAATAGTAAAAATCTTAGGGACCACTATAATCCCAACCGCATATTTTTTCAACAACGGCTGAAAATTTAAAAATTTGATAGCACCAATTGTTTAGTGCTATCGATAGTATTCTAGCCGGACTATATATATATATATATAATATATATATATATATATATATATCATGCACCAAAAAAAAATAAATTATGAAATAAACAAAGATTGAATTGCACAGATTATTAACTTTGAATATAAGTAGTTATGATCTAGCATTTTGTTATTGAAAATTACTGATTTACCCCCCCCCCCAAAAAAAAAAATTAAAAAAATAAAAAATAAAAAATCTTAGCACTGATCAGAGGCGACAATGAAGTCAAGACAGTTTCTAAGATTGGTAATTACACCTAAGACCAAAGTTGGATGTTATTTTCAAGAGCCTATAATAAAACGAAACACTAGCTATATATCATCCATATATATCATGTGTCCTTATTCGTATATAGAGTTGCACTATCCAATAATTTGAAAATCTTTTTCTGGAAATCTTTCTTCTTTTGTTAGAGTTGCCAAAGAGACCGCCCATAAAATTCACGTGGAGTTTTTAGAGACAGTCTAAACCTTCAGAAACAGACCGTACCGTCGGCAAATCATCCTTCGCTGTCTAAGATACGTATAAGACTTCTATGCCGGCGTCAGACTTAATTTTCTTCGTTTTCTCCCTCCTGGCCCTATCTTGAATTGCCTGTCTCAACATTTATCTATTTTTTGTACTATTTGAAACATGATATAAATTTCTCTTACGTACAAATTTTTAAATATTTATAATAATGTAGATGAATTTAAATAGTATCGATTATTAATTTACAATATTAATTATCGAAATTAACTTGAAAGGATAAATTAATACCTCTATACTCTTAAGAGGATAGTAGATCCTCTCTCTCACTCTTTCTCTTCATATAGATTAAATTACAGAATTTTTTTTATAATATACCGATTTCTTATTTTACCCCTCTGTCTTTCAAAAGTCGATATTTTGTCTCCTCGTAATTACGGAATTGTGCATTTATCCCCCGTCGTCAGCATTCCGTGAGTGAACCGTCAATTTCTTAAGTGATATATCGAAAATACCCTTCAAATCTCATCCCCTCTCCTGCCCCTTCACCTCCGGTAGCGCTGTCTTCATCGCCGCCGGGTAGTGCCGGAAGGGCATGCCCACCCGGGCGTCGTCGGGTCGCCCCCGGCTCCGCCGCCGTAGTCCTTGGCGTCCGTGTAGTCCTCGGCGGCGACGGCGGTGGCGGCGTAGGGGTCGCCGGGGTAGACCTCCTGGACGAGGTCGAAGTGGGCAGCGGGGTTAGCCGGGGAGGGGGCGAGGGAGAGGGAGCGGTGGATGGGGAAGGAGAGGAGGACGCCGTAGGAGGCAGAGTGGGCGGGTAGGGAGACGGTGGAGAGGGCTGCATGCTATGTGGATAGGGATAAGGGCATTATTGTCATTTCGCCTGTTCTGTTAATCCCGTTGCCTCTAAAAATAATTTCGTAATTACGAGTGAGCAAAATGTAGATTTTTGAAAGACAAAGGGTCAAAATGAAAAAACGGTATATTACAGAAGGTTTTCTGTAATTTAGCCCTTTAAATATATATATATATATAGAGAGAGAGAGAGAGAGTTGAGCTGGAATGCTATTAGTAGCAAAGCAATCCGATTGCCATCCATTTATTTTCGATAATGGAGCTTTCAAATCGACGATCGGTATTATTGAATATGATCTATACCACTAAAAATATTTAGAAATTAAATTTTAAATTTTTTCGACATCATTGATCTTATGATTAAAAAAATACAAAATTTATAATTTTAAAAGTTGATATATGCCTTTTACTCGTTTAACGGTGCAAAAAGATCTAAATTAATTAAATTTTTATTAGAAAATATTTTAAACTATTTAAAATAAGATCTATACTCTTGATCTTGATCACAATACTCCCATCATCGCTTTTTAAAAGATATCTATTTTCAGCCGTTTATTTTTTGTCCACCTGATAGACAAGAAAAAAAATATAAAAAAAGTATGAAATTTAATTTTTAAATAGTTTAAATGGTTTAGCTAGATCATGTTCAACGGTGCCGATCACCGATTTGAAAGTTCTATCATCAAAAATAAATGGGTGACAAACGAGCCGATTTGCTATTGATAGCATTCCAGCCTAGCGCTCTCTCTCTCTCTCTCTCTCTCTCTCTCTCTCTCTCTCTCTATATATATATATATATATATATATATATATATATATATATATATATATATATGAGCTAGACTAGAATACAATTTGTAGGAAACGACTTTATTGTCACCTATTTGTTTTCAATTGAGCTTTATTGCCATCCATTTGTTTTCGATGGAGCTTTATTGTCATCCATTTGTTTTAGATGATGAAACTTTTAAAACGACGATTGGCACAATTAAATATGGTTTAGATCATTTAAACTATCTGAAAATTAAATTTTATATTTTTTCGATATTTTTTTTTTATTCATTAAGTAGACACAAAAATAAATGGCTGAAAATGAATATTCTTCAAAAAATAATGATAGAAATTTTGTAATCAACATCGATAGTATAAATCTTATTTTAAATAAATTTTTAAAAAAATTTAATTAAAAATTAATTAATTTAGATTTTTTTACACTGTTAAACGAATAAAAGATTGTATTTACTATTAAAATTATAAATTTTACAACTATTTGATCATTAGGCCAATGATATAAAAAAAAATTAATTTTTTTTAAAAATATTTTTAATAATCTAAATTATATTCAACGATACCGATTGTCGATTCGAAAGCTCCATAATTAAAAACAACAGAATGGTAGGGAACGCACAAAGTTTGTTGTTTATACCTTTATATTGCTACTCATTTAGATTTAGATTGTTTCATTACCTCCTTCATGAAAGCAAGAGAGAAAACTTCATTGTATGATGGTGTCTTTCCCCTAATTTTCCTTTTTTTAATCATGAATCATCTATCAAATCAAATACTTGGCTCACCATGATTTTGTAATGAGAGAGGATTACATTATTTCTTATAATTAGTGTAATATATGTTGGAAAATATTTATTTATTTATTTTTAGTAAAATATTTAAATAATTTATATAAATCAGATTATTCAAATATATATTTGCATTCAAATTACTAGCATACTATAAATAAGTAAACAATAGAGATTAAATCGATGAAGCCTGTGGCTCGATACGTGTGATACACTATCCTAAAAATAAAATTATTCATCCACGTGTGAGGCTCCGATAATCACTCTTAGCGATACAATGACCACCGTCCACTCCGTCGACATTACTCCGGAATAACATAAAACGAATCCTTCAACTTTCAAAAATTCAACAAAGAATAAAAGTAAAACCCAGTATAGAAGACTGTATATTGTATATGTATATCAAAAATATCCGTAACTTAACCAAATTATACTCTCATATATATAGAGCCCTCTTGCAGAGTTTTCTTACAGCCCACCTTCAAGTAGGGTTCAATGACTAAATCTCGTGTTAGCCGTTGGACCTTACCGAGGAGACCCTTGGGTAACCATCAGACACTCTCAAGGTAAGACTTTTGGATACCTCGATAAATCTCTTTTCAAAAAAAGATTAAGTTAACAAAAAATAAAATAGACAATACAAAGTGAACTGGGTCAAGATGAGCTTGTGCTCGTGTAGTGTGCACGTGCGTGTCTTTAGGATAAGACATTGCTCTCATATTTTTCCTAACTAATATATTCAAGGAAGAAGAAATATAAATATAGTTATCATATATGATGAGTTTTTAATGTTGGACTAAGTATCACATGTGGTAAATAAGCCATTAGATTTTTAAGGTAAAGCCTATTAATATGGGACCTCTTAAAAAATTTATAGGCCAAAATTAAATTTTAAATTAATAAAACATAAATAAAATCTAACAATATATTGGCCATATCTTAAAGCAAGATTTCCATTGGATGGATTCGAATAAAAACGTAAAATTCATGGGGCATCTTAGTTTGGTTGAATTGAAACTTCCTAACATTAAAATTTCGATCTACTATTCTAAGCAATATTGCGTGAGAAACTTAATAATACGAATACAACATGAACACAGCAAACAAAATATATAAAATACTAATTTTAATAAAATATTATTATATATTTTATATAAATAAAAATTAATAAATTTTTTATTAATAATCTACTTTTTTTTCATCATAATTAATTTATATTGTTTAAAAAAATTTATATATATTCATCAAAATATTAAAATATTTATTATCTTATATATATATATATATATATATATATATATATATATATATATATATATATATATATATATATATATGAGTTGGGCTGGAATGCTATTGATAGCACCAGCCCAACTTTGCCACCCATTTTGTAGCCATTGGATCGTATTGAGATTCGTGGAGACTCTTTAATGAAAAAAAGAGAAAAGAAAAAGTAAAAAAAGAAAGTAAAAAATAAAAAACTTTTCTTTTTAATTAAAGGGTTTGCACGAATCTCAATGCAATCCAATGGCTACAAAATGGGTGACAAAATTGGGCTGGTGCTATCAATAGCATTACAGCACAACTATATATATATATATATATATATATATTATATAATATATATATATATATATATATATATATATTTATAGATTCAACACAAACACGTACACAAATATGCAAAAGTCATAAAAATATTCGTGATGCATACATTGAAAGTTTAAGGCTGCGTTTGGTTCACTAGAACTATTTATTTCAGAAATAAGTATAAGTTCATAAATAAACAGGAATAAAATTAATTTTCATTTGGATAAAAATTTGGTTGTTCACGGGAATAAAAATAATAGCGTTTGGTTAGTTATATTAAAATAGTGAGAATACGAATAATTATAATTTTACAATAATAATATTTTATTTAATTAATTAATATAAATATATTAATTTAAAAATAATTTAATTTATTTAATTAATTATTACTAGATAATTCTAAATATTAATTAATAAAATAATTAATAATAATGAGTATTGTTAATAAATAATTTAATAAATAAATAAATAATAAATTATATATAATAAAATAATTAGTTAATAAAATAATAAATTTGTCAAAATATTAAATTAATTAAAAAATTAATATAATAATTAAAATTATATTCATTTTAATTAAATTTATTTTTAAGTAAAAAAAATTTAAAATTATTTTATAATAATTTATTTAAAAAAAATAAAAATTACTATTTTTATTTATAACCAAACTTGTTTCAACGATAAAATTATAATATAATAAGATCTTGTTTCATGTCTTTTTGGTCAACCGAATGGGTGCGAAGGGTGGGAAAAAAAAAAAAAAAAAAAAAAAAAAAAAAAAAAAAAAAAAAACACGAAGGATATCTCCATTCATTTTTAAGTGTGTGTCTATATATATATATATATATATATATATATATATATATATATATATATATATATAACACACACACACACACACACACACACAACACACACAAAAAGGAAAAAAAAAAAAAAAAAAGTGAAGGATCTGTGATCGGCATTGATCGCTTAATTGGTCCAATCCAGCAGGAGCGATGAGCATCAGGATCTCACATAATCTCTCTCTTTATGAGCTCGTAAGATCTCTAACTCTGTTTCCTCATGTTGTAATCTCCATGCTAGATAAAAAGATACATTGATAGATGTTTTAGCCATGAATCTCAGATTATACTCGAAAGGAGAAAGAATCAGGAGAGTGCTCAACATCTCACCATGTCCAATTTGGGATTTTTAGGGTTTAGGGTTTAGGGTTTACTGTGTCACCTTATTATAATATTTTGATTTATTACTCGAGTTTGTCACTTAAATTGTTTACTTTAGGAGAGAAGAGGTGAAATGATGAAATTGCGGAGTGTTCGAATGTTCAGGGATGCAGATGTTTGCATTATATACTGATATAGGGATAGTGCAGTTACCTTTCAGATCTTAAAGAACTTTTGAAGCATCATGAAGAATCTTGTTTGATGATAAAAGAAGAGATAATCAATCTAGTCTAGCATGGGAGGATTAAGAGCCACTGAGACTAGCCAAGGAGACTGCCTGTGAATTGAAACTGTAATGAGCTTTTTAAGAATATTCGATTGTAGAGAAACCTCCGACGAGGTTACAGGCAAGTCATCCTTGGCTATCAAAGATAGACTCTCGTCGCCATGCAAGACTTCTCTTCTGCAGCTCTGCTCGACTTGCTCCCCTCGGGTGGTTGGGTGGTTCGTAATGCTTGCTTCGGCGTCTATTTATAGTGTTTCCGAGACAATAGATCAATATATGTCTTTTCGTTAGATCCAGAGAGACAAAACGCATCTCCTTGTCTGTAACTTTTTGTAAGCTCAAGTTGCTGCCACCACTTTAGAATATATCCCTCTTATTATGGCCTTTTTTTAATGGGCTTTTGCGTATTATTTTCTGCGGCAGTTGTTTTTGAGTCTTTGACTACAAATGCTAGAAACGCGGTGGTTATTTAATTTTTAGAGGATGGTAATCTATTCCTCGGCTTTTGGTATCAGAATCTTTCTTGACCATTTGTAGAGTGAGGTGCTGCGATCTTAATAGAATATAAGAACCTTCAGTGCAAGATGGCTAGAAAAAGATTGCAGTTGCTTTTAAGGTTCGCTTTTAGTCCTTGTGAATTCCACACTATGCATCAACATCAATATGTAGTATGAGTCACCTTGACAACGTTCTGGTTATTTCCCTTGTGGGTTAGCAAGTTTGACTTCGCAGCAAATTTATCAAGAATTTTACATGATAATAAAAAAGTATAGGATGGGCCATTTGCGAGAATATCAAAGTGAGTGGGAGAAGATAATCTTAATTGAAAACTTGAAAAAAGAATGTCTGATTGTGTTTCAAGGTGTAGATATGCTAATGCATGATTTGAAGAGAACAAGTTGTAAACTTTTTTCTTGAAGATTCCAAATTTTCCTTTTGTTGTGAATTATTTGTTGTTTTTTGTTATCTAATTTGTCAAATAGTATATAATCTGATCTGGTGCTCTTTGGATGGACAACTCTGTACTACAATTTGAATTTTGATCAGCTTGTGTTGTTCATGCCCTTAATCAATCAACTTCCTCATTATTAATCTATATTTTCTAATCTTTTTACTGAATCACAATTTTGGTAAATAATTTAGTATGAAAGGCACTAGGAAGTCTTTTCAGGTTATAATGTGTACTACTTCTTGATCGTTGCTTTCAATTGTTAAGTGTTTAGCTTTTCTGATTGTTTGTGCGGCAAATATTTTAAGGTTGCTTCTACCGTATATGTTCATGGTTTTGTTTTGTGTGATCGGTTCTATTATCTTTTTATTAGTTCTACTATCTGTCTGAGTTAGATAATGTTCTTTGTTCATTTTCCATCAAAGAATAGATGAACAATTTGGTTCTTTGGTTTAAATTTTATTATGTAATAAACTCCGCAGAGTAGGCTTATTACATAGAATTGAAGCAACAAATTTAATTGAAGGTGATGCAGATGTCTGGTGTATGCTTCTCTTCTGAACCGAATTCAATGTGTGATCTATTCAAGATTTTTCATCTCCTTTGATGTGTTCAGAGCTCCACCAACCATAACCCTACATAGCCATAGTAATTTGTATCCCTGTTTAGATATGAGCACATAAAGAGGCATGTTTCATGCAATTTGCCCTTTATCATTTGTTTCTATTATTTTTTCTATCGGTAAATCTCTCAAGAATCCTTGTTTTATGTTCAAGATGAAGGCTATGCAGACCTGGTCCTTTTGTTTATTGAAAAGAGAATATGTTAAATATAAAAATATAAAAATACCGTTCTCTATTAGCTTAAGCTTTTAGAGTACAACGGTTGTTTCATATTATTTAATAGAATAACATGATGAGTTACATTATGCCCCATCCTCTTTAAATCTGAGAGTACTAAGAATATTATTCGAAACTATACATTGCTATTTTGAGATGTCTATTCTTTCTTTTAAGAAAGAGTTACTTAATTGACAATGGTTTATATTGATAATCTCTTTTGTGTTGAATATTTGACATTCTCTTGAATATATTAACAAGCTAACATCACTATATGTAATATTCTTTTGATAAACTTAGTGCAAAAGGTTATAGAAGCTTGTATTAATTTGCGTTTTACAAAAGTTCAAAACAATCACTGATATGCTGTCTAAAACTCTGACTTTCAAGGCCTGATAGAAAAATAAAGGTGTGGATAGTTTGAGTAACTCCTTATTTTGTAGAATCTGGCAAGTGATTGTCCATTTAGTGAGAAATTGCTAGGCATAGCTCCACTTCAAAATGGGAATGCCTGAGGATGAAGGCGAGGACCCTTTTTCATGGATAATTACCATTAGAAGCAATTTATGTTATCGTCCTTCGAATTATAGTTACTATTACTGCTGTACTTTGCTTTCCTTGTGTTTGATTAATATGCAAAAACCATCTTACAGGTAAAACCTGATTGGCCGCCATAGCTTTGAACTATCAAAAAAATGATGAGTCATATATACAATACCATCCATAAAATACTTTTTCTTTTGCTCCGCCAAGCACGAGAAACCTGAGAATGTCACAGAATAAACCAAAAAAGGCGATCATTTTATGCAGGCCTATTTAAAATTGTTGGCATCAATCTTGAGGTACTTTGCAAAATCTATTTTTTAATAAATTCTTTGAAAATTTTGATATAATAAGTGTTCTTACTTGAAAAAGATCTTTTTGGCCTATTTATTTGGTACTTACCAATTTTGACTACATAGAAGAGATTACAGTCTATCATGAGGGGATAAGAGCCACTTAGGCTAGCCAAGGAGACTGCCTATGAAACCACATGTAGCCTTTAATGTAGCCTTTAAGTTGGCAAAAGCTTCAAAGAGGTTGCAGGCAAGTCATCCTTGGCTATCAAAGATAAACTCTTATCACCATGTAAGACTTCTCTTCTGCTATTTTAGGCTATTTGATTGGCTTGTACTGCTTCATCGCTTCACTGTGTATTTATAGTGAGGAAGGATGGAAACCAAAGAAAGATCAGATTCAGTTTTGCAATTCCTCTAAAACTATGCTAGTTTGTGTTGTTTAGTTTTGTTGCCTTTAAATGGTATAGTGACCTCAATTTATTTAGAATATATTCTCAACTCATATTGCTAAAATTGTTGTCCATACTGTGGTCAACTGACTCGTAAAAATTATGCGGTTGAAACATTTACTTTCAGAGAGCGCTTTGCTGTATCACCAATAATTTTTCCAGTTGTTCTACCATTGCTGACAAGATTCTTGATATTTTACATATCTGAGGGCCTTGTGTATTTCATGATTCAAAAATGAACGGAATATGAGAACCTCTTGCGTCTCATTGTTACCGCCACTTTCCTCTTTTGGTAGTAGTCGCGAATATTGACCAGTTCTGAGTAGGGCTGGATGCTGATCAAATTTTCAAAGAACAAAACATTTCTTCGTGAGATGTATTTGGAGAGATTTGGCAAACAATTTATTCCCCTTTTTGAAATCAGTGACCTGTACCACTAAGCGAAGATTTGGTTCTTCGATTTGCATCTGACTTTTACTTGAGTATAGTCTAGGTGTCATACTGCCAACTAATCAATAGTGACATTTGTAATTGGCACATCTAAAACAACCAATAAGAGATCCGGCAGGGAGAGCAATTCAGGAACCAGCACAAAAATTAAAGAAATTTGAACTTAGAAAAAATGAACAGAAAATTGTGAGCAGAAGATATCTAGGCAAGGTCTTCAGAAAATTGTGCCGTGTCATACATGGATTTGATGTTCAATTTTAACGAGGTTATTTTGCAATTTGGTGTCAATGTCTAAAATCTAAATAGTGACAAGAAACAGGAAATGCACCGCAATTGTATGTTAATCCGCTGGCAAGAAGAGATTTGGGCAAAAAATGCAGCTTTGTGCATTCTTTCTTGTTCACTGATTTATTGGAGAAGATCTGCCATTCAGTTGTCTATTGATTAACTTAATTATTTTAAACCAAACTCTCTATCATGTTCTCCCTTCTTTTTTTTTGTAGAATTAAGGCTAGATTTGTCAATACAAATTTTCAATAATTTACAAGCTAAAGGAGTTGGGATAAATGCAAAATTTTGTTCCCTTTTTGTTTTGCTCATAGAATTGAATGTGTGAGTTAGAATAGTGTTTTTCATTCCGAGGGCAACAGAAAGAATACAGGCAAGGGCTACGAGCCTAGAAATGAGGGTTAGTCAAGGATTATTAAGTGAAAAAAATGATTAAGGTTAAGGTTCATCACCAAGTCAACTACTTGGGGATAGTTCAGTGTTATGTCTGTTTTGATTTGGCATGCCTTACGATTTTGGGATGCTGCTTTTTTTATAACTACTAAGCAAAACAAACTCATCTCATCCATATATTCTATGAAATGTGGAGAGTAGAAATGAACGCCAAATTAAGGGCACGGATGAATCTTCCCAGCAGTCCACGCATCTTCAGGCCAAGTTATTGCATGCTTTTTTTCCTTCAACATATAGTGTATAGCGTTGTTAAGCTCTTGATCTGCTGCTTCTGTTTGTTCTACTATTGCTTCTTGCATTGTGGGTGAATTGCTTCAAGATTCTTAGGTGACATTTTTATGGCTCATTAGTAGCTAGCAACTTTTCATGCTTATTGATATTTTATGCAAAATAGACACTTGCTAAGCATATAATTTCAATTTTGCCTTTTTTTTTTTACTTAATGCCATATAAAACTCAGAAATTAAAAACCATCCTGAACCTCACATAATTACATGAACTATGTGAATTTTGTTTTCAGATTTAGCCTGATTGGAAGAAACAAAGAGGAAGAGAGAGTAACATTGAAAGGGAGAGAAATTGATAGGGAAAGTATACTACTATTTATCAAAGTGAGATTAACGGAACATATTCTGCTCCTAATGGTAGTTTAAGAAGCCTTAATTAGTATTTATCCATTCAGAATTTCTCAAATAATATGTGTTATTATCTTGTGTGATCAGCATCAATCACATCGATTTCCGTTTGAATGGTTATTAACTTTATTTTGCATGAATCTGACTAGCCTAACCTGTATACTTGTGGTAATTTTTTACTCTATGCTTGTCATAATATTAGCAGGAAGTTGCTGCAATAGATTATACCAACTATTTTACTCGAATAAACAAGTAATTTGTATATATAAAGATTTGGTAAGAGATAAAGGCTGCCCGTTGAATCCCTTCTAGAAGGTAAATTGAAGATCGTATCTACGAAGAAATTCTTGCATTAGTTCCAATGACATAAAATATTTCAGAATCAAATTACTTGTTTTATGCAATTATTCTGTCATAGTAATGTAACGTGCTACAAACTTACATTAGTCGTTCAAGCTAATGAATTATGGCATATCGGAACGTATTGTGCATTTTTGTATCACTGTTTCAGCATTTTTGTCATTCAGCAATCACCATCATGCAAGTTCTACTATTATTTTTTTGTTATTACTTTATTATAGATTTTAGTCCTTCTGAACCAGCACATGGATTTGTAGTTCCTTACAAGGATGTTTGAAATTAACCATGGAAAATTTGTCACACCCCACGTAGTCCCACACTAGAAGATGTTTGAAATGTGTTTAAGTAGTTTTTAGTATATTGTTTTGAACTTTCGTGTAATTAAGTAGCTAGGGTATGTAAATATTAGTAAGAATGAATATTTTAATTTTTCAATGTTACATGAGCAAACAATCTTGTAGATAATAATAGCAAATCGTTTGGTTGCGAAAGTTCGTCTTAAAAAAGTTCCGTGTAATCAGGTTCTGAGCGATGAAACTGTAATAATATATGTTATTAGATGTGACCAAGGTTGATTCTTCTCCTCTTTCTCTTTCTCTTCTCCCTATCTGTCTACCGCTATCCAACGATTGTCATCGCACTTGATGTGCAGGTTCATTTAAGAAAATATAAAAGAGTACACAAGAGCACAGTAGGAACTACAAGATAAAACAGATACAAGGTTATCTCTATTTTGTAGACATTTTAACAGTTTAGGCCAACTGAAATGTGGCATGGAAGGTTATCTCTTTGACATTTTCCTGTAATTATATAGAAGGTTGTTGTCTGGCATGGGAAGATAAGAGCCACTTAGTCTAGCCAAGGAGACTGCCTACGAGACCACACGCAGCTTTCAAAGTTAACAAAGGCTTCGAAGAGGTCGCAGCAGGCAAATCATCCTTGGCTATCAAAGATTAGCTCTCATCACCATGTAAGACTTCTCTTCTTCTCTTCGGCGTGCTAACTTGCTTGCTGGCTTCAACATGAATATATAGAAAGGGGGGATAGAAAAGGTTGGCTTTTCTCCACATCCTCTAGAGTCATTTTCGTTTTCCTTATCCATATCTTTTATGCAACATAACTAGTGCCTTTATTCCACATCCTACTTGAAATTGCGTGCGGAATATATTCTTAATTCATATCCTTAGGATTGTTTACTTTATCATTATCAACCTTTTAGTGGTGTAGAAATTTTGAAATTTCTTTTCGATCTTATCAAAGAGAGAATCATCTTCATGGGGCTATTTGGATTTATATGTGACCCTTGTTTCCCTGTGCTTCTTCTCTGACATTGCAGGAGATATATCAACCTTGTTACAAAAGTGTCAGAAGCTTGATCAGGTCGTGCGGGAATCGACGATTTCCTCCGAGAATATATTGTGTAGAAGATGTAAATGTTATGAAGCTTCGTTGCGGGGTCGATGTTTTCTTCATTTTCTTGAAGAATCTTGATAAAGAGGATGATAAAAGTAATTAAAATGTAGGCATCATGTGGAAAGATCACACTCCGAATTTGATGAACGGATAAAATTCGTGTTCAAATTTTTCTTCTTTTTTTCTTTTATTTTGTAGCTCAATGCTGTAACTGTTGTTTAATATTTTCACTAAACCACACAAGTGAAAGCCCATTCGAGTTGATGAATCATGATATTTATGAACAGGGTGATTTCTTAGTTTGTACTCGATTGTGCTTTTCATAATATTTTAGTTAACATAGTTATCATCTTTTCAACCTTTTTTAAATCCTTGCTGTTTTTCTCTCTAGTTATTATTTTTCCCTTCTTTTTTTTTTTTTTTTTTTTTTTTTTTTTTGAGAGGAAGTTAATATACTAACACTTCATTCATTTGGAAGGTGAACTAAGCTACAGACACTGAGACAATGAGAACTGTTATAATTTGGTTTAGATTTGTATTTATCTAAATTGAAGTTAAATCCTAATCTAATTAGGATAATATGAGATTTAGATTGTTGGGTAAAACTAGAATTTAATTAGGAGTTTAATTAGACTACAAATCCTAATTAGATTCTAGTTTTGAGGCATATATTATATATAGCATACCCGGCCACTTTAATGAAGCCGCAACTTTTAATTAGCCGAAGCGCTAATTAATTTAGGCCAACAAGGAAGATACGTGTTGTTGGTGTTGGTACATACGGCCATATTAATGAAACCGGGATTTTAATTAGAGGCCATACTCTAATTAATTTAGCAACCCATGAGAGAGGTCGTATTGGAGGAGCATATGTTGCTAATGAAGCCGGCAATTAATTAAGAAATTGAAGCTCTAAGGTGAGGGCGTCCATACGATTGGATTCTTAGAAATCGTTAGGGTGGGTGCAAATTTTGATATTTCGGATTTATTTGGAGTTTCGGTTTTCTTGAGAGATATAATCTTTGTATTCTACTTTTGACTTTAATAAAAGTCTTTGCTCCGTCTTCGCCCGTGGATGTAGGCCGGTGGCCGAACCACGTAAAATTTGGTGTGCACTTTTCTTTTCTTTTCTTACATTATTTTATTCTTGGATCTATTTTTCGCCGTTTCGATTTAACAAGAACAAAAAAAATAAAAGAAAAATAAAAATTACGAGATGTCGAAACGAGCTCAAATAGATTGAAGAGAGCGAAATTTTAACATCGGACATCCAATAAAGAGATGGTCTACAGTTTCAGCCTCGTTTTGACAGAGTATGTAGTTTTCATTACTGTTCTATCCTTTTTCAGAAGGTTATTCATTATGTGTTTTTTTTTTTTTTTTTTTTTTTTTTTTTTTTTTTGAGACTTATTGTAAAACTATAAGAAACTTTTAAGTCTAAAAAGTAAAAAAAAAAAAAAAAAAAAAAAACAAGAGGAGCAATGCTTCTGCTTCTACTACGATAAGGGCTCATTTTGTATTGAGGCGGATCTACTATAATAGAGAAGATGAAAAGATATTCATGCAAAATATATTATTACATAAAAAAAAAAACGCATAATATTTTTCTATCGTGATTTTTCACTGCAGTAATATAATTTTTTCGCAATTCCAAACAAAACCGAAAAATCTATTGTCAAAGATTTTAGTGGAATAACTACTCTAATAATGTTTTTTTCAGATATTAACGGGTTATATATTATCCTCCTCAGGGCCCATTTTATTGGGCTTTTAAGTTATAGAGTAGGGCCCATTTTATTGTTCTTGTAAGTTATAGAGTGAAGCAGAAAAAAGGAATTAGCTCAAAATAGCCCAATAAAAGTAACTGCATGCCAAGTGACTAAAAAAAAAAAAAAAAAAAAGGAAAAGTTGTTTGGTTTCATAAAATTTAGAAAAAAAGATTGATTTTTTTTTTTTTTTTTTTTTTTTTTTTTTTTCCGAAACATATTTTTTGCATTTTTCTAAAAAAATTAAACAATTCCTAACAAACGGTAAAATTAGGAGAGTCAAAATTCTTACAAAATAATCTGCGATTAATTCAATCATATATCGAACTACTGCAGTTAAGCATCCTAGTTTAACTCAGAGGCTGATCCACCAACTTAATATTTTGGCCTATGTTCAATGAATCGACTAGCTACAACAAATAAAAATTAAAAATTAAAAATAAAAAAATAAACCCTCATATGCATGCACAGTGCTTTGGGGATAAAGCGTAGGAATAACTTATTCAGATTAATTAGAATAAGCATCATCAGTGAGGCACATTTATGAATAATTAAGCTCAAGAACGAGTCCCATGCAGTATTAAATGTGTATTATTTTAAATTTTAAATTTTTATATAATAATAATTTATCCCTCCACATGCATGTACTTTATCCTTAATAAATGAATTTTGTACATAAATAAATAATCTGATTGAAGAAGCCTCAGTACTCTATCTTTTTTTTTTAAAAAAAAAAAAAAAAAAAAAAAAAAAATCTGCTAGTGAGAAGAATCAAACTTCTGAACTCTAAGATCAAAATCAGAATAAAAGAATAAATTTTATTTGCATGATTTATTAGTGTTACAATGTGAAAATTGTTACTTTAGATAACACAAATTGGTTATCAATTATCCTATTTGTGCTTCAACTTCTACAAGCAACCATATTTAATAATTTATTTTTTAAAATGAAGTTTTATTGCATTGGCAATTTAAAATTGTATTTTAAATTCTAAAGATGAAAACTTTAAATTTGGTGCTTGTTGTGTATTTGTGTCTACAAAATAATAAAAATATCTCAGACATTTTACTTGAACAGTGTTTTTTTTTTTTTTTTGATTATTTTATATTGGCTAAATTACAGAAAACATTCATGTAATATCCCGCTTTTTCACTTTGCCCCCCTGTCTTTTAAAAGCCTACATTTTATCCCATCGTAATTATTGAATTGTCTTTAGGGGGCAACGGCGTTAACGGAGGAGGTAAATTAACGAAAATACTCTTACCTTATATTGGAGAGAATGGGTTTTAACTTATTTCCGCCATTTTTGAAGAGTATTTTGGGTATATCAAATAATATTTTTTAAAAAATTGACGGTTCACTCACGGAATGGTGACGGCGGGGTAAATGCATATTTCAGTAATTACGAGGAGGCAAAATATAGGTTTTTAAAAAATAGGGGTAAAATGAAAAAGCGGAATATTACATGGAGGTTTCTGTAATTTAGCCTTTTATATTTTATATTTTATATTTTACATTTTTTTTATTGTGTGGGTTTAGGGTTTTGAGTCTCCGGTGCGGGGAACCCGATCCAACTCGAGCGGCGATGGCCCTCCTCCTCCCACCACCCCCGCTCTCCCCTCACCCCCCAAACCCTAACCCTAACCCTTACCCTACACGGCGCCCCTCTCTCCACCTCCGCACCTTCCCCATACTCCGACCTCGGGGGCGCCGCGCCACCGCCCCGCGCTCCGCGCTCCTCCCCGCCCCGTCCCCGTCCCCGTCCCCGTCCCCGTCCCCGTCCCCGTCCCTGTTCCTCGATGGCGATGCCCTCCGACGGGGCGCGGCGGCGCTGGTGCTTCACTTGGCCGTGTCCACCTTCGTCGTCCTCGGCTTCGGAGCGCGCGCTCGTGCACTCGCCTCGGCGACCCCTACACTCCCCTCCCCGACCCCCCCCGCCGCCGCCGCCGCCCAAACAGGTTTCTACAAATTCGCCCTCGAGGGTTTCATTAGGGTAACCATTTTCCCATTTGTTTGGTTCTACAATTGTGAATTGATGCCAAAGCCCGTAACTTTCCTCAGATCATGCTGTCGAGAACTCCGATTCGGCTCCGCAAGCGGCGGAGGACGAAGAGTGGAGGGCCGCATTCGAGACTTGGAAGGCGAAGACCTATGCATTGACAGTGCCCCTTAGAATTGTCGCCCTTCGAGGCTCGATACCGCCCTCGTGGATCAAGGTCTGCGGCGCATTATACATATTCTACATGAACTAGTAATCCTATTCCTTTGATTATTTCAGCGGTTTATGTAGTTCAAAGCTTATAATTTATCGGTATGTCGCCCACGGATACGCTAACAACTCAACAATAATTTGTATTTAGATTTAGATATATTGGTATTGGAAGGAACTATAGTGTTTTAGATAGTTAGCATAGAATGTGTGGTATTGAGGTTTACAGGTTTACGATAATTTGTGCTGGTGTAAATTATGATTTGAGATTTATGGTGATTGATATTAATTTGGCTTGTAGGAGTTCATTCAAGTACAGGGGAGCAGGTTGAAGCTGATTCCGGAATACCGAGGAAGTCTCGATTCTATTTTCTCCGAGTTGTGCTTGGCCTCTGAGAAAGGTTGTGTGCAGCCGAAATCTGCAATGGCATCTGATATTGTTTCGATTGGTGATTCCTGGCTTAGCTATGCCGTTCGCAGGGGATTAATCGAGCCTATAAAAGACGCTGAGGAGCAAGACTGGTTTAGAAACTTAAGCGAAAAATGGAAGGTGAAAACTCAGATGCTTCTTATTTCTCCTCTCCTTCTCCTCTCTTCATGTTTTCATTCGTGAGAGACAATACCATTAACGACAAATCGCAGATTGCTACGAGTCTAGTTGATTGTTTCAGCATTGACTATAGTGAAAATATTTATACATTGCTGTGATCGATAGTGTTTACTGTTTGACATGTTAATGCTGTAGTTTCTACTTTCATCGAATTTCCTCAGGTTTATCTGTGCAGGAACAGTAAGGGCGAACTAGATTCCAGTGGCGACATATGGGCCGCTCCTTACAGGTGGGGAACCATGGTCATAGCTTACAAGAAAAGCAAATTCAGAAAGCATAACCTGAAACCAATTGAGGTAACTTTTATTGCGATAAAAACATTCATTATATATTTTTAAATCTGTGAAGGGTGTCCATCCTGTAACAGCGTAATTATAGTATGCAATTTGAACTCGTACTGCTTTGATACATGGGTAATTTTCTTTTGAACGTTTGCATCTCTTCTCTTTTAAGCTTTGGGCATTTCTCATGTATCATGTACAAGCTCATTTTACGTGTAATTGTTCTCTTAAGCAATATGCTCAGAATTGTGATCATTGCAGGACTGGGAGGACTTATGGCGGCCCGAACTTGCTGGAAAAATCGCGATGGTCGATTCTCCTAGAGAGGTTGTTGGTGCGGTTTTGAAACGTCTGGGGGCATCATACAACACAAAGGACATCGAATCGCAAGTTAATGGAGGAAGGGAAGAAGTTTTAAAAAGTTTCAGAGTGCTTCAGAGTCAGGTATATAGCAAACACGATTATTCTCTGAGCCCCCAGAATTATCGCACTTTTGCATACGACCAGCTCAGTTTACAAAGTTAATATAAAGTTACCAATGAATTTACCCACCTTAATCGGCTATCTGCCCCCTGATTCCGTTAAATACATTTATCCTTTTCTTTTCAACAAGAACTCAGCATCACATTAGATATTGTATTATGCAAATTATACTAGCAAAGGTTCCAGTTTATGATCATTTTTGTTCTCCTTGTTTCGGTAGGTTCGGCTATTCGACAATGTGCACTACCTAAAATCATTTGGTATAGGAGATGTGTGGGTCGCTGTAGGATGGAGCAGCGATGTGATCCCTGCAGCCAAACGCATGTCAAATGTTGCTGTAATTGTTCCCAAATCCGGCGCTAGTCTATGGGCAGACCTTTGGGTATGATCCCTTGCTCCTCGACATATATATGCATAATAATCATACTACTTACTGCATGTTCACCAAGTAATGCTGATGAAACATTTTAACTTTACTCGCTTAGGGTGTGTATAGTTTGCGGACATATTCTGCAAGGGTAATCCTACTTTGCGCATAATCAAGATCAAAAACATTTTTGAATTTTGCATTCTATTGCAGGCATATTTATAATTGTCACAAGATAATAACTAAGAATGAAGCGAGAGTTAGCTTTGGATGAAATGTTAATTTGCCGTTAGTTCTTTAGTTGTCTTCAAGCTCTATTCCTTCTGTTCGACAGAATCAGGGGAAAAACTTTGCTCGCGGTGCTCAGCGCAGTAAAGTTTTTTAACTTCTACTTGAGTATTATTACTTTTGGTTATTTTATCCCCTCCCTTTCTTTATGGTAAATTCAGGCAATACCTTATGGTACGAAATTCAACACCGACCAGATCGGCGGCAGAGTTCGTAGCCCGTCTCCGCTAATCCACCAGTGGTTCGAGTTCTGCTTGCAAACTGCGAGGGCTTTACCTTTTCGTCAAGGGGTCGTTCCAGGGTCGTCGCCGTTGACCGTCGAGCATCCTCAGCTCGAAGTTCCTAGAGAGCTGGATAAAGGGAAACCCAAGCTCGACACAAATCTCGTCGTCGGCGGAGTTCCGCCGCCCGAAATATTGGCAAAGTGTGAATTTCTGGAGCCCTTGTCTGATAAGGCCTTGGAAGACCACCAGTGGCTGATATCAAATACTGTAAAGAGGAATGTGATTTGAGAACAAATATCTTAAGCAGAGATTTTTGGTTGTATTTAAGACAAAATGGAGATCTACATTCTGTTCAGATATAAAAGGAGATGTGTAATGTGTGATTTTATTTTATTTTATTTTATTTTTGGAGAAGCCAAATTCAAAATGCTTTTGGAGTTTGCAATTTCAAACTGGGCTTAAATTAAAAAATTTTAATTTAAATGTTTAAAGTATAATAACTGAATTATTATATTGTGAAAATTTAGGCTTGGATATTTTTTTTTCTACATTGAATATACAAAATTTTATTTTAAAAATTTTAATTTGTTTTTTGTATATAAATATTTTACATGATTTAAATTGCATCTATTGAATTACGTAATTGATTAATAAAATAAATTAATTATGAGAGAAGTGGATTGCGGATGTTGCGAGTTGGAGCGATAATAAATTGGAAAATATTTTTGATATATTTAAAATTAAGTATATGTGATATATCTTATTTATTTTAGAATATATAAATTTTATTAATTATTTTAAAATGATTAGTTAATCATTTTTTACTCTAGAATGGATGGAATGCCTAATAATATTTTTAATTTGAAAGAATATTTATAAAATTAAAAAAAAAATTATTTGAATAAATAAAATTTATATCATATATCATACATTCATTCTGTAATGTATGGGAAAAAATTTATATAAATTTTATATTTCATCCAAAAAAAAATAAATAATTTTTTTTTACTAATCATGAGCTCTAGCAAAGCAATCTAATTTATGGAACAGTACTTACAGAATGAATAGAATATACGATAATTATTTAAAAATATAATATTTTAAAAATACGCCAGTTGCATATCTTACGTGGCATGTCTTAATCAATCACAATTGTGTTTTATATTCATTTGTACATAATTTATATTAAAAAAATTAAATTTATATTATAATTATATTTTATAAAAAAATATATGATTGACTGAACAGTAGCAATGTGGTGGGTGATTGAAGACGTGGGCCTCCTTTTCGGGTTGAAACTTGAAACTTGAAAGTGCGGCATTGCTGATTAATAATATAAAAGGTCGCATCGCAATGTGATAAGCATTTTATTTTATTTTATTTTATTTTATTTATTTATTTATTTATAGATATTTTATTTTAGGGAATTTTTTCTCGCCCTTTTGGCCCCAACTTTTTGCCAACTCAGCAAAAAGCGTTGATATTCTTTCTCCCTCCCGCCTCCACCGGGCGTGGGTCCCACTTCTCGTTTTGACAATAGCAAGCGCCGTACTTTTACCGCGCTGGCCAATCAGACAACGAAGACGTGCTGACCTCGTAAATAGTAACCAATGGACGTACGACGCGTGTCGAGTAGAAGTGTTTGGTGTTTTGTTGGTCGCAGCGGATCATCCACCGTACACTTACCTCCCCCACAATCAACTACCCCTCGTGCTCCTCATGTGCCGTTGCGTTGGAGGAGGTGTTAATTTTACGGGAAAGTCACTGAACTATGCGCGCATTACAAATTTTGTTCTTATTATAAAATAATTGTTACCCTATTTATATCGAAAAATAAATTCATATTTATATATGAAAGAAATGAGGTTGATGTTTAGTACAATACGGTGATCAAGTTGCAATATCGGAACAGTATAGGGACTGCCCATAATTTTTATCGGTCTCCTCACTCCTGGTTCCGAGAGAGAGAGAGAGAGAGTAATCCTGCAACTATAACTATACAGGCGTCGTCTTCCTCAGCTGTTTTGCTCTCTCTCTCTCTCTCTCTCTCTCTCTCTCTCTCTCTCTCCACATCTCTCTTAGGGTTAGGGTTAGGGTTAGGGTTCCCCGTTCTGCAACCTCGACGAGCGATGAAGGCAGCGGACGAGGCGGCGGCTGGGGGGTGGGGGCGCCGCCCCTGCGACTACTGCGGCGAGGCGGCGGCGGCGCTCCACTGCCGAGCCGACGCCGCGCGCCTATGCGTGGCCTGCGACCGCCACGTCCACGCGGCCAACGGCCTCTCCCGCAAGCACGTGCGCTCCCCGCTCTGCGACTCCTGTGGCTCCCTACCAGCCGCGTCCCGCCTCTCCTCCGCCGCAATCTTCCTTTGCCCTGGCTGCGACAGCGACCCCTCCGCCGCGAAGGTCCCCGTCGAGGGCTTCTCCGGGTGCCCCGCGGCGCTCAACCTCGCCGCCGCGTGGGGACTCGATCTCGCGGGCGGCGCCGGCCCCCGCCATCCGCTCTTCCCCGAGCTCGATTACGCCGTCCTCGCCGTCGATCCCGAGTTCCACGACCTCTACGTCCCCTGCGCCGCACCCCCCGAGATCGCCCCTCCGCCTTCTAAGAAGCATCTTCTGCAGCGGCAGCAGAAGGGGGAGGAGGCGCTGCTCCAGCAGCTGGTGGAGATGGCGAATAGGGAGGCGGCCTCTTCGCCGGCCACGGATGGCTCCGTGCCGTCGGATCTGAGCCCTCGGACGCCGCACCGGACCAGCGGAGGCGGAGGCTACTTTGCGGAGGAGCCGGAGCAGGAGCAGGAGCAGGAGCAGTTGCCGTACACCTCCTTGCTCATGCTCCCACCATCGGAGTGCACGGAGCTCAGAGGTAGCGATCGGCTCATCGAGGATGAGGATGAGGATGATGGTGATCTCTTGTGGGATTGTGTTCCCCCGACTGATCATTCCACTCAGGTATCCAATTCATTGCCATTTGGTCCTTTTCTCTCTGTTTGTATAAGATCTGCTTCATTCTATGTTCTTCCTTTAGGACAATTTTAAGACTAAAAATCTGATTTCTGAGGTTGCGAATTTGGAATTAGAGAGAAAGCTAGGAATAATTTGAAAATATTATCTTGTTTTTGTCTCATAATGCATTGTGGAGAATAAATGGATCAACCAAAAGTTTACTAGTTTGAAACGTTGAAGCAATCACAATTTAACCCCCTTCCACAGGTCAACAACTTCCGCACAGATTGCTCTGTACGTAGTAGGTTGACTATTTGTACAATTTTGACCATGAAGCATAGTTTTCCATGGGTTTTTCCAAGGTTGTATACCAGGTTCTCACCTCTCCCTTTTCCTAAATATTTGATCCTTCAAGTCAATAGCTGGCAATCCCAAAATGGTTCTGCATGGATTCGCAACGAGTCTGAAGTAGCTGAATAGTTTCTTTTATTAAAAAAAAAAGGTAATTGTCATAATCTTCTTGAAGATCCTTACCGTGACACGGGATTATGAATTACTTGATGTTTTTCTTATCTCGCGGAGGCTCCAAAATCTTATTCTAATGGTGAAAAGTAATGCTATTTTAATGTTAACTACCTCGCTTCCATTCTGGGATGAAACTCACTTGGAGAATGAAGCCACTCATGTCTCCTTTTTTCCATTTTCTATATATATATATTTTTTTAAATAGTGATTAGTTACTATTCATGCTATTTTAGTGCATACCTCCTGCTCAAAATGATAGATGAAAACTTTCTGGCCCAAGATCGAATTATGATCTGATGCGCTACTTGAATTCTTATGGAAACTACATCAAATGTTTCATCGCTTTCATTTGCCCTTTCAGGAGTAAAAGCGGCATTGATGCCCGTCATATGACCTACCATATTATCCCTAGAAAAGTTTCTGTCTTGAATTATGGTTGTATATTGTGTGTGTCTCTTTCCTTCATTTTAATTATTCGAATATTGGATCTGGCACGCCCATTAAGAGTGTAATTCCTTATTATGCATTTGGAGAGGAAAATCTCGTAAAAAGAAATACGCAAGTGTATTATTGGCAGTGTATCAACTAATGGTAGTTAAAACATGATTTTTCCTTTCATTTTCCGTTTTGTTTTTGGATATTGATTCTTCCGTGCCCTGAGTTTGCTAAACGAGAGAAACAGTTTTTGTTATATCTTTGTGCCAAAGGGGCAAAGCTTCCGAAACCTGTCTTTTATAGCAACACGAAAACATTAAATGCATCAGTTTGCTTGAATAGTGTACCATGCATGTTCGGTGTGTATGAATGCATTGTCTTGATAATCAGTTGATATTAAGTGGCACCTAAAAGTTGTAGGTGGTCTGTCTCTTTCATATGGGTCTAATACTGTTGGCAGTTTGCCATTTCAATATTATCAAATGTTTTGCTTTTATCCTCCCTCGACTAATTTATATTCCATATTATCTCTTCTGATTGGCTTTAATGATCTGTTAATTACCTGACAGATATGGAATTTTAATTTGGGAAGATCGAGGGATCATAATGAATCTTCTGCTCTTGAAATCGAACATGGCGCCAGCAGCGGAGGTTTCATGATAAAAAATTATAATGATGTCCTCAAGGAAAATTCTTTTGCAACTACAAAATTTTTAGAAGACATCTATGATACAAGAAGGTGTCCAGCAAATGAGGATATCTCGTCATCTAACATCTGTCACATATCATCCCAAAATGTAAGCTATCGTGATTCTTTTTTCCTCCTTTATCATCTTTCTTCAGTATGTAATTCATAGTAATGCATTGTGTTAACCGAGTGCCTATTTAGTCTGTATTATGGAACCCCTTCTCTACCAATAAATAGAAGCCAAACATTTGGCAAACGAAAAGTGTGAACATTCCAAAATGATCTTCTAAGCATTAAAAGCAAAAACCAACCCTAGTTCGAAACTTCAGTTTCTACATACAATTGGAAGCTACTGTATATTTCTATTAAATAGCTGTTAAGGTTTCTTTAAGCAGTTCTACTCCAACATCACTTTCACTGAAGCTCTGGCCAGGGATAATAGGCCCTGATATGATTGCAAATGACTCTGCTGTGTTCTTTTTTCATTTAATTGGATCTGGAGTCACATATGTTTCTATGTTTTCCTTTTTTTAAAAAAAAGAATTTTCTCCAGCTCACAGTAAAACCCTCAAGCAATAAATCAAAGACCAGTTCAAGCAATTCCATGATTGACGGACCGACGACCTCCGGAAACCCCATTTCAGCTATAGTCAGACCATTAGCTCCTGAAACTGGTGGTGGTGTGAGACAAATTTCTTTTGGCGAACAGCCACTTATGACAGGTACGCCAATGCAGCCTGCTAAGAAGATCGACAGTGAGTTGCTGGCCCGGAACAGGGGCAATGCCATGTTACGATACAGAGAGAAAAGGAAAACTCGCAGGTAAATTCTCGTGTTTCATATTTTCCCGACTAGTTTTGCATTAATTTACATGCCAGTCAGTATGCGGAGTTCATTCCCAATTTCAATTACACAATGCAATCGCCGAAGTTTGTCTTGCAAAACAATCTAGTTCCTGATTTCAAATAGACCATCCCTGAAGTTCTGTCTTTTTTTTTTAAAAAAAAAAAAAAAAAAAAAAAATCTCAATTTGAATTCTTCTACAGGTATGAGAAGCACATTCGGTACGAGTCGAGGAAGTTGAGGGCCGACACGAGGAAGCGAGTGAAGGGCCGGTTCGTGAAGTCTGCGGAAGTTATCGATGCTGGAAGTGGAGGTTGAAACTTGAAAGAGTCCCTCAATGAAAGTGAATTTGCTTATTTTGACCACACCAGTGAAATTATGTGATGACAAGTTTTTGGCTTTTGTTTGTTGTAATATGGTTGTTGTTTTCCAGGAAGAAATAACCAGATTATATACCGTGAACATGAATATAATGTGTGTTTAATTTTTATTGCTTTACCTTCTTGTTCAACCAAATATCAATATCAGAATCTATTCATCATAAACAGGTTTCTTTTGGCTAACTTACATAACTTACATAACATCATCTAAACTATTTCTCTCCTCTCCGTCAAAACAAACATAAATGTATTTCTTTTCAGAGAAAAACTGGATCAATCCACTACCAAGAATGAAAATTGCAACACTGTAAAATAAAACTACTTAATTAATATCACTGTATCAATTTTATCCAAAAAGCAAATTCTAACAAATACCAATAATACTAGGAGAGTTTCTGAACTTAAAAAAGCTGTACAAATTTCCTTCCCAAGATCAAATTTGAATCATCATATTATGAAGCATGGCTGTTCCTTGAGGTGTTGTGAACTACAGAGAGGACACTGATGGTGAGGAAGAGTAGAAACCCCAGATAGGACATTACCAGGGATACACTGACCCTGAGACAAAACTTCTGATAGTAAGGACACACTTTGCTCCACCCAATTGAGTCATCCCCATTTAGCCCCAGATACCCTATTGCTGTTCCTGCTGCTGCTGAGGCCATAACCAAGCTCATCACAACCTACCCATTCATTATTTACAAAAAAAAAAAAAAAAAAAAAAAAAAAAAAAACAGTTAAATAAATGTATAGACACTACAAGAAAATCAATATTTCAGAATACTTAATGGTACTTAAAAACATCTTAATATAGTTTAGCGTGGCATTTGAAAATGTCGGCAAATGAAGAGCCATCATGTATATACGTACCGACGCTTATGTTGAACTTCTGTAAAATATATATATTCTAACATTTTAAAGTATTAAAATTAAAAATAATAGCAAAATTTATTATTTAATAAATTAGTTTAATACAATAAATAATTTATATGACGACGCTTCAAAAAACGTCTGTATTTGTTATTGTTATATTGTTGGAACGACACTTTCTTTCTTTATATTGAAATTTTTTTTATTGTGAGAGAACTCCTCTACGTACTAATAAAGGTTTACAATCCAAATAAATAATGCAAACATGCATGCATGCATACCTTATCCAGAATTTGTAATGCGCAGCCACCTATCAGATTATGAACAAAGCTCATGGATATCAATGAATACGTGCATGCAATCGCGTTCCCGATCAAAAGGAACCTATATATACAAAAAATAAAAATAAAAAAAAGAAATCACACATTAATGATCCAACTTCATATTGGTAGCAAATTAAGTTATAGAACTTCTTTTTCTAAACAATACGTACTCGAATGCAGGAGAGGATTTGTAACTCGCGGTGATCACGAAACCGGAGATGATGGTTGTTTTCTCCTTGCTGAGCCCTATGATCAAAGCAGATGCAAAAGTTGAAGCAAATGCTAAAAATCTAAGTACCATTTGAATCGCCATGAAGTTCTCAGGAGACATTTTTTTTTTTTTTTTTTTTCCTTCTTCAAATCTTAATTTCAAGAAGAGAGAAAGAATAAATTAGTCAAAAAAACCTAAATAATGTATAAAGAAAATAAAGTAAAAAATAATAAATAAAAATTATTAAAATAATCAAAATGATAGATCTAACTACTAAAAACTAGCCGAACATACACACACTCTCTCTCTCTCAATATATATATATATTGAAAAAATATAATATATTATCTGGTAAATAGATCTTGGATGTGTATATATATATATATATTTTATATTGTTACACCGTTACAATTTGATATATTGAATATATTTTTAAGATAATTAAGTTACGGATGAACGGTTGAGATTAAAGACAACTGATTCAATCTTATTATAATTTTTTAAGAATATTCAATTTTTACAATTTATTTTATAGAAAATAAATTTAAAAATATATAATATTTAGTTCCTAAAAACTTTAAATGCTTTATATATTTGACCGTGTAAGTCGTCGATTATTGAAAATAACGTGATAGTATCGAGCCTGAATATTATCGATCATACTACATCTAAATTCAAATTCAAATTCAATATATCTAAATTTCTAATGGGTCATCAGGTCTGTAGTGGTCTCTCTGATGGTCAAGTATCCAAGTTGACTTTTTTTTATTATTATTTTAACCTTTTAAAAATTTATAATTAGATAAATAATTTTATAAAAAATTTATTTGCCAAAATAATTTTATTTTATCTAATTTGGAAAAAAAAAATTAAATGATGGTTAATATATAATCATATACCATCTTTAATAAAATTGAAAAAAAAATGATAAATAATGATTTATTATTTCCTTCTATTTTTCATATATAATCTTAATAATTGTATAAAGTTTTAACAAATTATATATAATTTTAATAATTTAAATATGTAAACAATCCGTCAATATAATTTTAACTATCAAATAAAAATTTTAATAATTTTCATACAATCTTAACAACATCATTAAAAATCCGGACAACTTATAAAAAAAATGGTAATAATATAAAAACGGCAAATCATTTATCACTTTTTATTCACCGTATTTCTAAAGTACAATTTTAAAAGTGTTATTTGCCAAATTATAAATTTTTATAGAATTATTATAAAATAAAGTCCAATCCAATCCAAGTACTAACTATAAGATTAGAAACTTGAGTTTTAATGTAAACTTAAATTTAAAACTTGTGGCTCAGATTTTGAGTTAATGTATTTAAGTGTTGGGAGAGATTTGGAGTAGAGATGTCAATAGGTAACTATACCCTAAATTTTATAGGAAGCTGAGTTCGAAGTTGTTGGTGCTGTTAGGTTTTTGAAATTTAGGAAGCTGAGTTCGAAGTTGTTGGTGCTGCTAGGTTTTTGACATTTGGACCAAAAATGTGCAGTTAAATGATAGTAGGTCCCTATGGTTTAGTAGGTGGTTGGAAAAATAATATGATCCTGTTGGGATAAAAAAAAAATTATATAAAAAAAAGAGAAAAGATTATAGTTGCTCCGTATATTTCTAAACTAAAATTTTTTAACATATTAATAAGTCATTTGTGAACACAATCTTAGGCCATTTGTGAATACAAGCTTATGGGTCTCATCAAAGTCCCGTCAAATTTTTTTATCTACCAAATCAGTCGGATCCTATTTTTCTGCCCAGCAGGTCTTACATTATAGTCAACTTCTTATTTAAAAATTTAATTTCAAAAATTATGTTCAAATTGAATTTTGAATTTTGAATTTTAAATTTTGAATTTTCAACCAAATTTCAAAATATCTCTCAAACACACCTGTAACCAAATTTAAATTTTGAATCCAACCGAAATTCCTCATACGTAAATTATCTCAAACGTATTTATCTAAATCTTCAACTACATTTTAAAATATCTCTCAATTGACTTACCCAAACTTGCATATATCCTGTTTTGAACTTTTGAATCCGAGCAAATTCCCTCGTTCGTTAACCGTTCAATTTTGAAATTTGAACATATTTAATTTCGAAATTTGAAAATTAAAATTTAAATACAACCATACTTCCTCAAATTTGAACATAACCGTTCAATTTTGAAATTTGAACATATTCAATATTAAAATTTAAAATTTAAAATTTAAATACAATCATTCTTCCTCAAATTTGAACATAACCGTTCAATTTTGAAATTTGAACATATTCAATTTTGAAATTTGAAATGTGAAATTTAAATACAACCATACTTCCTCAAATTTGAACATAACCGTTCAATTTTAAAATTTGAACACATGTTGAAATTTGAACATAATCAGTAAATTTTAAAATTCGAGCATATTCAATTTTGAATTTTAAAATTTGAAATTTGTTTGAACCATACTTCCTAAACATATTAAAATTTGAACATATTCAATTTTAAAATTTAAAATTTAAATATAACCACATTCCCACAATATTGAAATTTGAACATAACCTTTCAATTTTAAAATTCGAACATATTTAATTTAAAATTTGAAATTTAAAATTTGAATATAATAATTTTTCCAACGTATTCAAATTTGAACCACGTATTTTTCTCAACGAACCCATATTCCCACATACGTTTTTCCCTCAACGAATCCATATTTTTACGCACGTTTTTCCCTCAACAAACCCTCAATTTACGCACGTTTTTCCCTCAACAAACCCTCAACACACACGCTTTTCCCACCTCTCTCACATTCAATATACCAAACCACTATAAGTAGTGAAAATAGAAAGAAGAAAAGGGGATTTTATTTATTTATTTTTTTTTTTGTCTGAAGGAGAACAACGCAATCCCACCAAAATCTCCCAGATTCCACCACATATACCACAACGCAATATTCCACAAAAAAAAAATAACAACCTCCCCAATTCTCCCACACGCCATCTCCGACCGTATCGTATCTTCTCAGGCGTACTCTCTCAGGCAATTAAAAAAATAAAAAAAAAAAAACCAAAAACCTTTTAAAAAAAATTTAATAAAGTCCGTGCGGTTGATTTCTTCGGACACCTTAACTTTAGGCTCATTCCAAACCGGTTCGGATGATTTCTTTGGACATCCGGACTTCGGTTCAAAATAAAAAAAAAAAAAGAAAAAAAATTAATAAAGCCGGTTCGGGTGATTTCTTCGGACACCCTAACTTTAGACTCATTTCAAACCGGTTCGGATGATTTCTTCGGACATCCGAATTTAGGTTCAATAAAAGAAAAGAAGTTTAAAGCCGGTTCGGATGATTTTTTCGGACATCCGAACTTTAGGCTCATTCCAAACCGGCTCGGATGATTTCTTCGGACATCCGAATTTAGGTTCAATAAAAAAAGAGATAAGAAAAATAAAGCTGGTTCGGGTGATTTCTTCGGACACCTTAACTTTATGCTCATTCAAACCGGTTCGGGTGATTTCTTCGGACATTCGGACTTAGGTTCAATAAAAAAAAAAAGAGAAAAGAAAAATAAAGCCGGTTCGGGTGATTTTTTCGGACACCTTAACTTTAGGCTCATTCAAACCGGTTCGGGTGATTTCTTCGGACATCCGGACTTAGGTTCAATTAAAAAAGAGATAAGAAAAATAAAGTCGGTTCGGGTGGTTTCTTCGGACATCTTAACTTTAGGCTCATTCAAACCGGTTCGGGTGATTTCTTCGGACATCCGGACTTAGGTTTAATAAAAAAAAATAAAAAAAAATAAAAAAAAATAAAAAAGAAAAATAAAGCCGGTTAGAGTGATTTCTTCGGACACCTTAATTTTAGGCTCGTTCCAAGCCGGTTCGGGCGATTTCTTCGGATATCCAGATTTAGGCTCAGTCAAAAGGGATTTCTTCAGACTCCAAATTATTTTAAAAATGAGATTTTTTCGGACCCCACATCAAAATAAAATAACGGGGATTTCTTCGGATCCCAAATAAAAATAAAATAACGGAGATTTCTTCGGACCCCAAATTATTTAAAAAAAGGGATTTCTTTGGACCCGAATCAAAAATAAAATAACCGAAATTTCTTCGGACCGCAAGATAAAATAAGGGATTTCCTTCTGACCCCAAATCAAATAAAAATAAAAGGGGATATCGAAATAAATGAAAATTTCTTTGAATCCAGATAAAATTCAAATGAGCTCTAATTAACTTGGAGCCTAAGTTCGATTCAAAAAGGACTAATAAATGAATTCAATCATTTATTAAATAAGGCTCACCCCATATACAGGCCTCAAATTTACCCATATGAA
>CM054940.1:5420044-5487544 GCA_029168755.2 Tillandsia fasciculata | reverse complement strand
AAATTTGTTTCCAGAAAAAAAAAAAAATTGAAAGTCTTATACCAACTTATTTTTTTTTAAAAAAAAAACTGATACTTTTATACATAATTATATATGTTTGAAAAATAAGATTGAAATAAGATTTTATTCCCTGTCTTATTTTCAAAACAAACGAAGGCTAGATGATTGGCCATGAGACTCTTAAACTTGCTGAGTCCACGTGTACAATCTCTCGACCGTGTTTAAAAAAATTGCATAGTAAGTATACAGAGTGCGGTAGGAGTTTTTTTATAAGGGGCAATTTTCTACGTACCCCTAAAAATTTTTCTGTTTTTAGATTTACCCCTCTTAGAAGGCTAATATTAAAACTACCCTTCTTACGTTCCAACTTCTTTCCAAAATACCCCTGAAGTTAAACTCTGTTAGTGTGCCGTTTGAAACTGCCGTTATCTGTGTGTAATTACTATTTTGTCCTTTCAAATATACTCTAAACCCTAAACCCTAAAACCCTAAACCCCTAAACCCTAAAACCCTAAACCCTAAACCCTAAACCCTAAAACCCTAAACCCTAAACCCTAAAACCCTAAACCCTAAAACCCTTGAACCCTAAAAAACCCTAAACCCTAAACCCTAAAACCCTAAACCGTAAACCCTAAAACCCTAAAAAATCCTAAACCCTAAACCCTAAACCCTAAACCGGGGCAAAATAGGTATATCTGATAGTTTTCAACTCCGATTATTATTTAACTCTAGTTTAACCCTAGTTAACTTAACAAAGGGAAACGGTAGGGGTATTTTTAATAACGGTGGAACGTATGAAGGGTATATTGGAAAGAAAAAAATAAGAAGGGTAAATCAGATATTTCTTCATATTCCAGGGGTACACAGGTAATTATCCCATAAATACGAAAGTATTTCTATTTATAAGTTATTTTTTATGTAAAAATTTTAATATTTAAAATATTTTAAAAATAAATTTTATAATTTTAAAATATTATTTTATTAGTGATCGGAAAGATTCAAAATCAACGATTGAAAATAAAAATTTTACAAAATATGATAATATGATACTAAAATTTTAAATCAAAAATATTAATTTTATTTTATATAGAATAATTTTTTTTTTACCTTTAAACTTGCAAACGGTTCATCACGATTATTAAAATTATTGATTTTAAATTTTTTTTGATCAATAGATAAATAATATTAAAAAAATTATAAAATTTATTTTTTATATATTTTAAATATTGAAGGTCAATTGAAAAGTTCTATATATAAATTTATTTATATAACTAAATTTATTATGTGGTGTCATGATTTATAGTCATCGATCAATCATATACAACCAACAAATAAATTTAGATAAAAGTATTTCCAATCTATCTGAGCTATATATATCATTTTAAATTGATTATTTAATTTTTTAAAATTTTAATTTACTTTCTAATATTAAATTTTATTTAATTTGAATTAATTAATAATATTTTGACTCTAAAATTTGAAATAATTACTTAAAAAAAGTTATAGTCACAAAAATTATATAAAATATACTAAATAAGCATAAAAAAATAAATGACGTATTTAAAATTTTAAAAAATTATATAGCCGGCTCAAAATGATATATAATTTAAATAAATTCTGTATATTATTGTCATAAATTTATAAAATATTTTGTAAAAAAATTTATTTACAAGTACATTATATTATTATTATTTGTCTATCCAAATAATGCGTTACACTACAAAGCTATTTGTTCGTAAGGATAATACCCTAATATGCTTTTAAAATTTTAAAAAATATTTTATTTATTACCGAAGGACCAAAATGTTTTATTGATTTTTAAAAAATATAATATTTTTATTTTCTCTAAGATTTAGTAATAAGATTAAATTTTTAATTTCTTTTTGATAATTTTAAAAAGCTAAAATATATAAAATCTTTTTATAAATATCCACTTTTCTCTTTTTCTCGTGAAGGTGTTAATGAAGATGACGAAATGATCATATTATCTCTACTTATTTTATAAAAAAATTAACTTCTAATATATTTTTATTATTTAAAAAATATTTTCTGTATAAATTATAAAAACATAACAGAACTATAAAGAAGGGAGGCCAAATGCATCAACTTAAATTTTTTACAAGATAAGATATAGATATTTGAAAGTCAGAGAGAGAAAAAAAAAAAAACAAAATCAAATATTTACAAAAAAAAAAAATTATATAATTTAGTCATTTTAAAAATAAAATTTAAAATTTTAAATAATAGTAAAAAATAAATAAGCAAAAGCCCTATGTGTTGTGTTGTTATCTCTCTCAACTATCAAGATTAGGTGAGAGGCGTCATGATCCGACTCACTTAGTTTTAAGTGACGTCTGGCCGTCAAGTGAGACACAGAATAGTCGTGCGTGCAGTCTTCCCTTGCATGTCTTGCTTGTGATAGTAACGTTCGAAAAGTAATCCAAATCTGAACAGGGCCCTTCTCTCCATGTCGTAGTTTTGAATTATGGTGAATTGTGGATCTGGTAGTTGTAGAAATTTCATATTATATTTTAGTTGTTGAATATGTCGTTCTGTGATTGTATTGTTGTATTTGACTAACTGAGCATGTACAAAGAAGACTCTATCCAGGTGGATATAAAATTTCATATTATACTTTAGTTATTGAATATGTCGCTCTGTGATTGTATTATTGTATTTGACTAACCGAGCATGTATAGAGGAGACTTTATCCTTGTGGATATAAAATTTCATATTATACTTTAGTTGTTGAATATGTCGCTCTGTGATTGTATTGTTGTATTTGACTAACCGAGCATGTATAGAGGAGACTCTATCCGTGTAACCTGTCTATATTCTGGATTTCAAATTTTAAATTTTGATTTATATAAAAAAAAAAAAAATTATACTGCTTTTTGAAACTCAGAACGTGACACTCCAAAAAAAAAAAAATAATAATAATAATAAATGATAAAAATAATAATATGTTTAGTTCATAATAAAAATTACATTCAAATTAAATTTTTTTAAAAAATATTTTTTTATTAAAAATTTAAATTTTGAATTCAAAATTTTAATTAAAATTTGAATTTAAAATTTAAATTTATAATTCAAATTCAAGATCAAAGTGAAAATTTAAATTTATAATTATTAAATTAATTTTTTTAACAAAATCAAAATTAAAATTTTAAATGTATATTTAAAATTTAAATTTGATATTGTGATTTAATCTAATAAATTTATATGATTTATATTTATATTTAAATAATTATTAGTAAAAAAAAAATTCAATTACTGCCGAATCAAAGTTGACTCCCACTATAAAGGTGTGGCTTACAAGTTTCTTAAATGTGAATTACTTATTCCATTTTTTATTTCAAATCTTAAATACTTCAAACCAAATTTGCCCTTTCTGTAAATCTTACATTTAGAACACTACAATTAATTAGTTAATTAGGATATATTCAACATTAATTATTATATATATATTTTTTATTTTGAGAGCAAGGTAGCATATTACCTGTTTCATTTATTTTTAAAATAAATTTAGTTGAAAATATAAAACAACTACCTTTGAACTCGGAATCTCAGGTATCAACCACCAAATTTTTTATCATTTATTTTAGGAACGATCAATTATTCAATATTAATATTTATTTTTTTATTTTAACCCTTAATTATTGTGTAGATCGGATACCCAGAACTATTTGCACTCTTTTTTACACTCCTTTTATTCAAATCTCAGAATTATTTCACTAGTTTTATCACCTTTTATTTTAATATTAAACTTCAAAAAAAAAAATTGTGAATTATAATGTAAGAAGTGTGATTCACATACATATTAATACAATTTCGGTGGTGTGGGTTTCTAAGGCTACTATTTTTCACATTTTATTTATTGGGAGAACCCAAGTAATCTCTTGCGGATCCATGAAACAACTCTCAGAAATCTTTTTCCCTTTTGGAAGATACAGGAGCGAAACAATCAACCTATTGATATTGGAAGACCAAAAAGATTCTTCCAATGTCTCATTTCTGGGTCGACTTCGAGAGTCATGATGATATTACTGAAGAACGTCTTTATCAGAACATTTTTGCTTCTCACTTTGGACAGTTAGCAATAATCTTTCTGTGGACGTCAGGAAATCTACATCAGGGTTATGATTCACCAACCTGCTAGTTCTTTTTATGAGGCACAAGCAGGGAAATTTATCCTGGAAGAGGAAGAACTACTGAAACTTCGCGAAACCCTAACAAAGGGTTTACTTCCATTGTAGGTAATGTATTTGGTTTCAAAGCCCTGCGAGACAATTGAATCTAGTGGTTGATTCATAGTCCCTGCCCTTCCCCCAAAATATTAACTGGAAGCAAGAAGAGAGAATCAATCAATCAATTTTATCTATAATCCAATATCAGAGTTTGCCTCGATTTGGTACCGCTCTCGCGGCCCGCACCGAAACAGTACTTTATCCCTAGAAGTCCAGTCAACTGCTGCGCCTCAACGCATTTCGGGGAGAACCCGCTAGCTCTGGGTTCGAGTGGCATTTCACCCCTAACCACAACTCATCCGCTAATTCTTCAACATCACTCGGTTCGGATCTCCACTTAGTTTCACCCAAGACCTCCTCTTCTATGTGGGTTTATTATGCCAGTATTTTCTCTCTCTCTCCTACCTTTGGCTAGGGTTAGTATGTTGGATTTAAATTTTTTTTATATATGGCCTAAATTTATAAATTTATAATTATATTATAGACTATCTAATTTAATAGGGTCATTAAGTGATTTAATATTGATTCTGAAAATATCTATTAGGTATGTGCTATTAATATGTAGAAATACAATACAAGTCTAATAAAAATTTATGAGATCCTAATTAAACGTATTATGTAAGGAATATAATAGTATTGTGATCCCGAGTTGAATTCTTGCCGTCATTTATCTTGTCCCATTTAGAGTAAATTAATTAGACGACGAATCTAGACTTGAAAGCTTTCAATCCAAACGATTTTATTATCGGTGTTTGAGAAACGATAAGATCTGAAAACGTGTTTCATCATGTATGAATGTCAGTAAAGATTTATAATATTTTCAAATAAATTAACGATTATCTAATAATTTATATATATATTTTATATTATTTTATATTAATTTATATAAAAATCACCCTGATCTCAGCATTTAATGCCACCACGAAACTAACTCGCAGATGTCACTGCTTCCCTGCTATCTCTTCCCAGGAAATTATTCGGTTGCTTGCACTTCACATAAAGTGTGTACCAAGGGTGAAAACCGTTGAATATGGTCAAAAAATTGATGAAACCATATTCACATTCATAATTTTTTTTTTTTCGAATGCGAATTTTGATCTAGATAAGTGTCGAATACTAAATACGATTGAATATTTTTTTTAGAATATGAATCAGATTTATATTAAAATATTATTTAAATAATAATATATACTGATATACACACTTGAATATAAAATAGAATTAGCAACAATGCAACTAAAAATTTACATTGGTATTCAATTTTTTTTGTACATATATTTTAGAGAATAATATATAAGGTTTAGTAAACATAAAATATAATTTTAATATAAAACTCATAATAAAATAAACAGACAATACAATAAACTACTTTATTAACTACTTTATTTCTCTACAAAATATATTAAATGTTCGCTTGCATGTCCTGCTTTGATAGTAACGTGCCAAAAGTAATCCAAATCTGCCATTCTCTCTAAAAAATAAAATAAAATAAAATAAAATAAAATAAAATAATCGATTAGAATGGAAAATAGAATGATAAAAATAATATAAATAATTGCTTGTGTAACCCTGAAATCTGAAGAAATATCTGATTTACCCATCTTATTTTTTTCTTTCCAATATACCCTTCATACGTTCCACCGTTATTAAAAATACCCCTACCGTTTCCCTTTGTTAAGTTAACTAGGGTTAAACTAGAGTTAAATAATAATCAGAGTTGAAAACTATCAGATATACTTATTTTGCCCAGGTTTAGGGTTTAGGGTTTAGGGTTTAGGATTTTTTAGGGTTTTAGGGTTTAGGGTTTAGGGTTTTAGGGTTTAGGGTTTAGGGTTTAGGGTTTAGGATTTTAGGGTTTTAGGGTTTAGGGTTTAGGGTTTAGGGTTTTAGGGTTTAGGGTTTAGGATTTTTTAGGATTCTAGGGTTTAGGGTTTAGGGTTTAGGGTTTTAGGGTTTAGGGTTTAGGGTTTTAGGGTTTAGGGTTTAGGGTTTTTAAGGGTTTTAGGGTTTAGGGTTTAGGGTTTTAGGGTTTAGGGTTTAGGGTTTAGGAGTTTAGGGTTTAGGGTTTAGGGGTTTAGGGTTTTAGGGTTTAGGGTTTAGGGTTTAGGCGTTTAGGGTTTAGGGTTTAGGGGTTTAGGGTTTTAGGGTTTAGGGTTTAGGGTTTAGGGTATATTTGAAAGGGCAAAATAGTAATTACACACAGATAACGGCAATTCTAAACGGTACACTAACAGAGTTTAACTTCAGGGGTATACTGGAAAGAAGTTGGAACGTAAGAAGGGTAGTTTTAATATTAGCCTTCTAAGAGGGATAAATCTGAAAATAGAAAAAAATTTAGAGTTATATAGGAAATTGCCCCAAAATAATAATATATTTAGTTCATAATAAAATTAGAATTATGTTTAAATTAAAATATTTTTAAAAAAATTGTAATTTGAATAAAGACGAGGAAAGAGAAAAAATTATGATTTCATCAAAAACATATTTTATTAAGAATGAAAAAAGAGAAAAATTACGAAATAATCGTATTCTTTGAATAAAAAGGAGGGAGCGAAAAAATTATAATGTTTTATCATATAAGAATGAATGAGGGTAAAAAAATATATTATTATGTGATAAAAAATATTAAAAATTTATAAATTTATGTAAATAGAGTGTACCTTGTCTCATGGTATAAACCCAAGGTGAAAGAGTTGGCCCTTTTTCCTCTTGCAATTCTAATTAAAATAAATTTTAAAAAATATATTTTTATCGATTTGAAAAAATTAGTGTTTCTGTATTTAGCAAATTTTCGAATAAAAAGTACAAATTTAAGCTGCCTATATTTTTTTTTTCTTTTATTTTTTATATCAAATTAAATAATAAATATAAATTTTTTTTCTTTGAAGAAAAAAATTTAATATTTTTTTTATAAATCAAATATTATAAGATATATATATATATATATATATATATATATATATATATATATATATATATATATATATATATATATATATTAATAAAAAAAAAAACTATATATACATTTAAAGAAGGTATATTTCACACTCACACCTATCTCATGATGAAAAGCTCATTTCACAAATAATTGTGGGGTGAAAAAAACGGGAGGCCCACTTCACAATTTGTGAAGTGACTTTTCACTGCAAAATATTCTAGTTTGAGTGCTCCTCACAGTAAGACCGAACCTTGCTCCTTCTTTAGTCTTTTAAAAGCTCTCTCCCTCTCCCTCCCCATGTCCGCTCCACCAAATCCACCGCGCCACACCCCACTCCTCCCATGCCCACCTCCGTCGCCGCCGCCGCCGCTCCGGCGCTGCTCCTCCGCCTCCCCCCGCCTCCTCACCGCCGCCTCCGCCCAGGCGCCGCCGCCCACAACCCTCCGGCGCGGCGCCCGCCGGCGGCGGCGGCGGCGGCCTTGGGATCTGAGCCCTCGACGGTGGACCGAATCCGGAGTGGGGGGAGGAGGAAGGGGGCGGATCCGGGCGCGGGGAAGCGCATCCTCCGCCGCGACGACGGGGAGGGTGGCGCGGAGGTGGCGCCGCGCGGCGTGAGGGACTACATCGAGCGGTCCAGGGACCTCGTCCGCCCGGACGGCGCGCCCCCGCGCTGGTTCTCCCCGCTCGAGTGCGGCGCCCCCATGGACGCCTCGCCGCTGCTCCTCTTCTTACCCGGTTCCCCTCCTCTCTTTCTAAATTCCTTTCTAGAAAACATTACAGAATCGTCATATGCTAATTTTAAGTGTTTAGATGGAACAATACGCCAGTAGCTTAAGCTTCTGGAGAAGTATAATCATTTCACGATTCTAAAATGCTATATAAATCTATGAGCTCCACATCTGCTGTTTAAGTACACTCCTGGGCCCTATTTCCAGATAACGGATTAGGTATATCGTACTTCTTCTACTTAAAAATAGTTATTATTTTCATTTTCGTGTGTTATTTTAGGGATTGATGGAGTTGGGGTTGGTCTAATCCGGCATTACAATAGATTGGGGAAGTAAGTGAATAGGGTGATCTCAGTTTTTTTTTTTTTTTTTTTTTTTTTTCCTTTTTTTTAGTGTTTGAATTATGTTGTTATTTAATTTAATTAAGTAATATATTCCTCTCTACAGGATATTTGACGTTTGGTGCCTCCATATACCAGTAATGGATCGGACACCATTTGAAGGTCTCTCTCTCTCTCTTATCTGATGATTTGTTAAAGTCCTATAAAAATTTGGGGTGTAATTTGGGGTGTTAGGATGTAGTATGGTTTACTGTGAGCTGGATTTATGTGTATATATTGGGTTTTTTTTTTTTTTTGTGATATATTTTGGCGGTCAGATCCCTTTTTTATTCATAAAAAGGAGATTGTGTTTTGGAACTTCACTTTTGGCCGTTGTAAATGAATTTCCTAGTAAACGCCTGTTGGGTCTGGCTTCTAAAACAACTTCTCTATTTGAGAAGCAAAAGTCAGTTGTTTGGCAATTAGAAGCGTAAAGCTTTCTGCCCATGATTGGAAGGTGGAAGGAGCTTCTTGGTTCTGAAAAAGTTGAAGCTTTAATTCAAAACTTTTGCTTTTTATTGCAGTAGGAAGCTAGAAGAAGTTTTATGTTTATGCGTTTTATTAAAGAGCTTTACTCAAATAACACTTTGATAGAATCTCGTGCCAGGCTATTCAAGAATTTTTTCATGAATTTCCATTTAGCCTCGCCTTTTCTTTTTTTTTTTTTTTTCCTTTTTTATTTTGGGGTGGATTACAGGTCTTATTGAATATGTAGAGAGAACAGTGAAATCAGAAAAATCTAAGTCACCAGAAAAGCCAATTTATCTTGTTGGTGAATCTATCGGTGCATGTCTTGCTCTTGCTGTAGCAGCACGCAACCCGGATATTGATTTGATACTCATCTTAGCTAATCCAGGTTTAATTACAAATTCTTTTACTTGTTCTTTGGTTATTCTTTTAATCGATCGATCAAGTACTCTATGCAGTTAACTCCATGATTGATCTCACCTTGCAGCGACTTCCTTCCCAAATTCTCAATTGCAATCTCTCTCAGCTTTCTTAGATGCCGTGCCGGAACCACTCCATGTAACCATTCCATATTTCTTTAGTTTTCTTGGAGGTTTGTGTGCGAAATATGCTTTAATATTGGCTAAGTAGCCGTTTCTTCTGTTTCAATTCACCAGTGGAAATAAATGATTGTTTATACTTGTTATTTTATGACTCACAAGTAAAATGAAACAATTACTAATAAACAAATACCATTTATTTCATCTTCCGTCGCATAGTGGATCGGCAAGTTGCTCAGTAATCTCGTGATCTTGAATAACATTTTTTTCCTCTTATGTTAGTACTGCTACTAAAATGTTCTTGTTTTGTTTTAGGTAATTCGATGAGGATGACATCAGCTTATGTAGGAGGTGATCTCTCACTTGAAGAAGCTATCGGAACATTTTCAGAGAGCCTTAATGATGCACTCCCTTTCCTTTCGGTGAGTTTTAAACCGTCATAGATAAGTGAAGAAATTTGATTTCGGTTCTCACTGTGGATGAGTTTGCATTAATATCCTATTCATGTAAGTGCTATCTACTACAGGTTAGTTTGCTCAGTTTCAACTGATACTCTGTTCTTTCGAATCAAATTTTGTGCTTCCTTTATATTTGCCTTTTCTACTAGTGTTACATGCTATCTTCAGGACGTATGTTGTGTACTACAGGAGCCAGAGTTTTATTTGAATATATCCCAAATTGTAATGAGAAAAATGTTAGCATAATGCTGTGAATTTACTATCTTGCAATATTTAACTTTTTTTCTTTCCTATCCCCTGTATTTTTCTTGCTATGATATGGGAAATTTATGCACCGGCTTTGTGTTACAGTTTTTGGTTGAGATTTTACCAAAAGAATCTTTTCTCTGGAAGTTAAGGATGTTAAGATCGGCATCATCTTTTGTTAATTCGCGTCTACATGCAGTGAAAGCTGAAACATTGATACTTGCCAGGTTATTGATACTTTTAAATGTTTTCTTTGACACTGTTTTGGCATATTATTGAAGCACTATCATTCCTGCTTTTACTTATCAAAATTTTCCTTCCCTTTTCTGTTAGCTAAAAAAGCACTATAATGAAAGCAGAACAAGCAAATCCAAGTTTGCATACACCTTTATAAGTTTTCACTTAGCGTCTGTTTGGCAATCATTGAAAAATAAAATAGAGTTTTATTTTACAACGTATTGGATATATTGAAAATTTTAATATTCTATAAAAATATTACTCTGTTTTTAGCTGTTTGGATTGTGAACTTTAAAGAAATACTCTGTTTTAAATTTAAACTTTCAATACAAAAATTTAATTTAAAAATATAAATTTTTAATTTTTAATTTTAAAATTTTAAAATTAGGATTTAAATTTCAAATTTAAAATTTTCAAAATTGAATTTGAATTTTAAAATTTTAAAATTTGAATGTGAAATTTTAAATTTTAAATTTCAATTTTCAAATTTAAAAATTCAAATTTAAAATTTAAAAATTCAAATATAAAATTAAATTTTAAAATTAAAAATTAAAATATAAAATATAAAATTAAAAATTAAAAATTAAAATATAAAATATAAAATTAAAAATTAAAAATTAAAAAAAAAAAAAAAAATAAAATAAAAAATAAAAAATAAAATTTTAAAAATAAAATTAAAAATTAAAAATTAAAAATTAAAAAAAAATTAAAATTTTTAATTTTTAATTTTTAATTTTAAAATTTTATTTTTAAAATTTTAAATTTTAAATTTTATATTTTTAAAGAGATGCGAAATGCGAAATGCGAAAAAGGGCGGGGGATAAGTCCTACGCGAAATAGGGAATTTTTTTTAGCCGGTCTAACATCTTTTTTTTTTTTTCCCTCAAAAATACTCCGAAACAGCGATTTTACGTTGTAATATTTTTTCGTTGTTTGGTCATCCAAACGGGCTAACTAATAAAAAAAACAGCACTTTTTAAAATACAAAGTAAAATCGCTTAAAACTCTGTTTCGATGGTTTTCCAAACAGACCCTTATGTCATTTCAATCAATGTTGTTGATTCTGTTCAGAGAGAGGAAAATCTGAAAGTTATCTTAGAATAAGTAGGTCGAAGAATTGATAATTTATCATCACCATGTGCCGCTCTAATTATTTTCAGAATTGCAAGAAAAAGGTGGTGCGAATGAGTATTTATGGTTTTGAAGTTTATGAATTCATGTTAGAATGAATGACTTGATATTGCTATCCTTCTTTTAGTGGGCGGGACGAATTGCTACCTAGCAGAGAAGAAGCTGAAAGGCTTTCTAGTACATTGTCAAATTGCAGAATCCGTCATTTCAAGGATAATGGTCATACAATTTTCTTGGTATGCTTATTACTTCTATATATCACACTACAACTTTGATATGTTTTATAATCTCTATAAAGTTTGAGGCTCTCATTGATGTGACATATTGGGTTGGTACATTGCTTGCTAGCAGCTCCCTATGATCTCTTTTTACAGCTAGCTACCCTGTTTTTTCCCATCATTTCTTGAATGTTGATTTAGGTCTAAGTTATAAGGCAACACATGTAATGTGATCGGTCAATATATGTAGAACGTGAAATGGATAGTTTTGAGGGCTTTCCATTTTCCTTCTTATACCATGTTCAAGAAATTTAATAGACATGATTATATTCATCTTCATATCTCGCAAAATGCAGTTTGAGTTTAACAAAAATAAAAATATGAATTCCTGGTTTTATATTTGCATGTTAAGCGCTTATATGAAATATATGCCATCTTATACAGGAAGGTGGGATTGATTTGGTGACAATTATAAAGGGAGCTGGTTATTATCGCCGATCAAAGCAGATAAATTATGTATCAGACTATCTATTGCCAACTCCTTATGAATTCCAGAAGGTTATGGAAGAGTATAGGTAACACTTGTATTACTCATCCTCGCTCTTCTAGTTAAGTTATTGGATACTTCTCTCAAAATCGCAAATTTCTTAAATTATTTTGAATTTCAGGTTGATCAATTTTGCCTCCAGCCCTGTGATGCTTTCGACTTTGGAAGATGGGAAAATAGTCAAAGGCCTAGAAGGTATTCCTGACAAAGGGCCCGCTATTCTTGTTGGATACCACATGTTATTGGGCCTAGAGCTCGGCCCGTTAGTTTCATCCTTTAGCAAGAGAGGGATCTTTCTTCGAGGCATCGCTCATCCTTTTATGTTCAATAGGACTTCAGAACAGCTTATGCCCGATTCAGCTTCGTTTGATGGATATAGAATTTTGGGTGCTGTTCCTGTCTCAGCCACCAATCTCTTTAGGCTGCTTTCGCAAAAGTGCTTTGTTCTGCTGTATCCAGGAGGTGCGCGTGAAGCTCTTCACAGAAAGGTAATTTCTAATCTTTGTAATTACTTCTTAAGGTCACTCTACAATTGATTATTTTGAAGTAAAATTTTGTTCATTTGCATTCAATTATGCTTAGTTATGAGTAAAGAGAAACTGAAATTTTACTATATAAACATTAGAGCAATTTTCTCTACATAAAAGTGAGAGTTACACGGTGCATTTTCTAAAAGTCTATGATTTGTCTATTTGCTCACATTGTATTAGACTACTCCAAACCTCCAAAAGTATATATCCGACTGTAGTGTTTTATTACATTATTTAATCAAGAAACAAAATTTGGAATATATCAATTACATTAATACTGTAGAGACATAGTATGGTATCCAAAAGGGGTATTTAAATTATGTGGCCTTAAAAGCTGGCGTATGCGTAAATGTCATTACCATGCAATTTTTTGGTGGTGTCTCCATGGGTTGTAGTAGTGCCATTGATAGGTACTCGAGCTATACTATTGTCGTCTTTTTAAAAAAAATCATTGAAATTATTGTCATTGTAATGACTGTAGTATTTTCTACCAAGTTTCGCCAGTAAAACTGCATAAGTAGGTAATCTCCAAGTTTTTTTTTGATTGATAATCCTATTGAGTCAACTGTGTACAGCCCAATTCACGTAAAATATAGCACATCTGCTGTGAAGTTTGATTTAGTTTATTTCTGAGTTTCCATTGCTTTCAGGGTGAGCAATATAAATTATTTTGGCCCGAGCAATCCGAGTTTGTCAGAATGGCATCGAGGTTTGGAGCCACAATAATTCCATTTGGCGTCGTCGGAGAAGATGATATATGTGAAGTAAGTGTGTGCTTTAATTTTTTAGCAACTTCTACGCCCCGGGGTCCTTTTTGTAAATTTATTTCAGAAAAATCAGCAGAAAACATGTATATATATATATTTTAAACACCTTAGAATATACTCCGAACGCACACAGACCTGCGACATGAACAAAGGTTTTCCTATACAAGCGAACATAGTCTCTTCTATACATGCACGGTATAGCACCTGAATACAACACAACCACATATGAACCATTCGACTCACACCCCGAGAACCATTCGGGCCATCGGTATCTTATACCGATTCCCGGAATCCGCCGGAGATTCCCGGCAAATTCACCGGAACACAGCCGAAATCCACGCAGTGTCCCGGAGAGTTCCAACACTCACCAAACACCACACGTTGCGTCAAGACACCCCGATTTTGTGACACCCCAATAGTCCCACATCGGATGGGAATAGAGTTGTGATTGGTTATATAAGAGACATGGACACTAATAATAATAACTGGATTTAAACATTTTGGGTTGTAGTTTGGGCCCAACGAGTTATTATTGCTAGTGCGTCGGGTCGTTATATTTGGTATCAGAGCCAATTACTAGCTGGAAGTGTGTGACGAGTCTCGGCTGAGCCAGCGTCTGAAAGACAAGATGACGAACTATATCAGGAGTCTGAATGACAAGGCTAGCGAGACAAGTCTCACATCGCCTAGTATTCTTGGACTGTGTGTGTTTGAGCTGACCAATAATTTCACATCGGATGGGAATGAAATTATGATTGGGTATATAAGAGACATGGACACTAATAATAATAACTGAGTTTAAACATTTTGGACTGTGATTTGGACCCAATAAGTTATTATTGCTAGTGGGTCGTGTTTTTGCAGTACTATACTAATAAAATCTCAGTTACATGTTTACCTTTTTGTTGGGCTTAAGTAGGTCAATGTTATAATTTAAAAAATGTTTAAATGATGGAGAGAGCCTTTAAAACTTCTTTTTCCAGCTGCTGTTCGATTATGATGATCTTGTCAAAGTTCCCTTTTATGACATTCTAGACAAGAGGATAAATGAAGAAGCTGTAAGGGTGAGGTATGATGTATTCCATGCTGAATACCATAGACTATTTTGTTGCATTCTTTGTTACTTGAAGTTATTTCAAACTAAAACAAAAATTGCAGTAACAACTTTGTGTTTCCTTCAGTTTGGACTGGTACTTAAATTTTATTCAATTTCTCTCTCTCTCTCTCTCTCTCTCTCTAAAATAGGGCTGATTTTAATGGAGAGGTTGGTAACCAAGAGCTTTACCCTCCTGGGTTGTTGCCGAAGATCCCGGGCCGATTTTATTTCCTGTTCGGCAAGCCAATCGAAACAAGAGGTATATCAACCCCCTTCTCCCCAACAAGAGTTTAAAAAAAAAAAAAGAAGAAAAAAGGATCAGGGTGAAACATTTGGATGGTTCTGTAGCATCTTGATATCGCATATTCGTCCATATACCTTTCTCTTAAACAATTTAGTGCTCCCTGGACCTTGCCATAAATTGGCACTTTTGTCCTGCACTATTCCACCAATATACTCCATGGAATTGCCATCTCCAGGAGTAATAAGACGTTGAGAATATTTTCCTGACGGTAGCTATTTGTTTGGGAAGATAGTAGGAATATCTATTACTCTCCCCTCTGTATTCTTTGATCAAACACTGACAATTTGCGTATTACCGAGTCGAACAATCGGGAACAATCTCGAATGCAAACAATTTGATTGGGCTTGACCCGGATGAGATTGAACAAACATTTATCCAAACAATTTGATCCTAATCACAACTATTACCCTGCTTGTTGAATGAAAGGGAGAAAACAGGAGCTGAGAGATAAAGCAAAAGCCCAGGAGCTGTACATGGATGTGAAGTGTGAGGTGGAGAGGTGTATTGCCTATCTAATGGAGAAGAGAGAGAAAGACCCCTACAGGAACATATTCCCAAGGACTCTTTTTCAGCTCATTAATGGTTTCAATGTAGAAGTGCCCACATTTGACCTCTAATCACACCCTTTTTTAATTTGCTGCTATGAGGTGATGTTCATCCTGATTCATTATTTGTACACCGCTTCATAAATATCATTGTTATGTTTTTTTCTATAATATATATATATATATATATATATAGGCAGGAATACTATCGATAGCATCAAGTCATTGGTGCTATCAAATTTTTAGCCGTTGGATTAAAGAATATGTGGTTAAGATAATAGTGGTTCCCTAAGGTTTACTAGGTGGTTGGTTGAATAGTAAGAATCTTAGGGGACCACTATAATTCCAACCGCATATTTTTTTATCTAACGACTGAAAACTTGATAGCACCAATTGCTTGGTGCTATCGATAGTATTATAGCCGAACTCTCTCTCTCTCTCTCTCTCTCTCTCTCTCTCTCTATATATATATATATATATATATATATTTATTTGGCGTTTTTAGCAAAACGTTGGTTGGTGATTGTACTACAAATTCAATTTATGATAATTGATTCATAATTGTGACTGTGCTAGACATTCAATGAGTTTTGTGAGGCTTGTAGATTCAGAGCAGCACAAAATGGTATGTGATTAATTTATCTGGATATCAATTTTTCCCATTTTGTTTTAATTTGGTTTTATTTTCCTCCAAATCATCAAACTATGGCTTTGCAGTTTATTACAAAACACACTATATTCTTGCAACCACTTTTGGTTGAATATATGAATATTAAAGACATCATTTTTTATAGCAAAATTTTTGGAAAAAAAAAACAGTTGTTTTATATTTTCTAATATAACATCGGAGCAGAAAGTCTCTGAGTTTAATTTATAAAAAAAATTTAAGTTTGAATGTGAGAAAAAATATTGAATATAATTATAAAAATATTGTTCTTTAATAGTTTAAAAATTTGAAGAAAATTTGTTGTTTTATATTCACCGGCAGGCGACAACTAGAGGAGAGATGAAAAGAATGGTTTTGTATTTAGAAAGACACAAAGTATGCATGCACGAAAATGACTTTGTTAAAGATACTCCAATTTATAGCCCAACAAAAGTAATAACAATAAGAATAATTTATTTTAATCAAATCAAATTATTCTATAGTTACTCGTTAAGGTTGTTCTGGTAAAATCAATTGAACATAAAAACACACACACAATAAATAGACAATTTTGCAGGTAAACATTTCTACATGAAGAAACTAAATAATAAGGAAAATGTTATTTGCACATCTAAAATAGAATGTATATTTTATACCCATTTATTTTGGAATGAAATAAATTTTATTAATCATTTCAATATGACTAGTAGAAAAGCTCTCATTCTTTGATGAATGAGATATGTATCATAAACACAATTTAAAATGTATAAATAGCATTGTTCCCATTATAACTAATTAATATTCAACACTCAAAAAGAAAAGAGAGAAAGCAGAAGTATTTTAACCAGGAATGCTAATAGATACGGATACCTAAAATTTTGTTTGAATTCAAATCCTAACGAAGCAGATTTATTCGATATTAAATGAATATGATTTCGCATATAGATATTAAAAAAAAAAATTCGGCGGATTTGAATTCGGGTTTGAATTTTAAAAATACCCAACCCCGAATGATCCGAATTAATTTTACATTATATATATATATATATATATATATATATATATATATATATATGAGTCCGGTTGGAATACTATTGATAGTACCAAGTAATTGGTGCTGCCAAATTTTCACTCATTGTATGAAAGGATGTGTAGTTAGGATTATAGCGATTCCCTTAAAATTTTTACTATTCAACCAACTACCAACTAAATCATAGGAGACCACTATCATTCTAACCACATATCTTTTAATCCAAGAGTTAGAAAATTAGTAGCACCAATGACTTGATGTTATCGATAGTATTCCAGCCTAGTTCATATATATATATATATATAATATTGTATTTTAATTTATATTTTAAAAATTTAAATATAATACAATATATTTTAAAATATTATAAAAAAAAATAATTATTTCAGATTTAAATTTTTGAATTTAAATTTAAATTTAAATTTAAATTTTTAATTAAATTAAAAATTTAAATATAAATTTTTAAAATTAGTCACATTCGAATTTTTAAAACTTTGTCTGGAATCCGACCATTAACATTCCTAGTTTCAACTTAAAAAAGTACGTGATATGTTATGCAGAGCATTGCTATGTGAGTCCTTTGTTCGTTTTAGCACGCAAGAGCCCCAAAGTGGCAAAGCAGAGGAAGGGGCGCAGGGGCATTTCCGTACCTCAAATTATTCCCACTCTTAGCCCCATATTCTTTACTAATTATATCATCCACCCGGTGTATCCGTACATTCTATGTACCGTATTATTTTTTTTTTTATATATATATATATATTATAAGTTTAAAAAAATATTAAGCTAAAAACAATTCTCTCTAGTAGATATCGTAAAACACATTTAATTTTGGATTAAAATTTAAGGTATTTAGAATACTAATTACTAGAGAGAGGTTGTGGTGCATGGGATATACGGATACACCCGGTGCAGCGTATGGTTGAGGTGAATCGTCCGCGTCCTACGCACTCCGAGGCGGCGTCGCGTCACGGCCTCTCCGATGCCTCCGTTCTCCGCCGTCCGATCCGGAGCGTACGGCGGATCCGATCCCTCGCCGGTGATTGGCCCCGCCCCAGCCAGTGGGCCCCACTCGCCCGTCGGAGAGGGAAGGGCATCTCGAGGGCAAAATCGTCATTTCGCCCGACACCGTCCGACGCGTGTCGTGTCGTCGCGCCTGTCGCCCATTCTCCGTACGCCTTTTTTTCCTCCGGACGAAACTACCCCTGAGGAAATGGATGTGTAGTGCTCCAACCCACTCTTCCTTCTAATTTGTTTTTTTTTAAAAAAATAATAATAATAATAATAATAAAAAATAAATAAATAATTACTTCGAGAATTATACGTTTTTGAGCATTTTTTGAGTTCTTATTAACTCATCCCTCTTATTACAGTGCAATTTTTTTCCCTTTTAGAGGTTGATTTAATTTTTGGACTAACATCATTAAAACATGTTTTATTCCATCCATTTCAAACAACTTTTGACGCTAAAGCCTTAACTAAGCGGCTTGCATGTTTTGGCCGTCACTTTTAATAATTATTTATTTTGGACATCAATTTATTTTATTTATTTTTTAAAAAATTATTTATTTAAAAATATAAAGTAATTAAATTTTGAATTTAAAATTTAAGATATTAGAAATAATAGATCATTTTTTGTTAAAGTCATCATTGATAAAGGTCGAAACGAGCAAAATTAAAAATTTTATATTTTGTTTGATATTTATGTATCACGAACATCTTTATAAGTCTCACGTGTCCGTATCGGACACTTTCATGTCCGATGTTAACACTTTTTGAACGCACGTTTAATATCGATCCTTAATATATACTGACACTTCTATAAGTCTCACGTGTCCGTATCGTATCCGGTGTCAGTATTATAACATCATAACGCTTAGTTAGTTTGATATCGTATTTATAATTTATTTTTTATCCGAAATACTCACTTAGCAACAAAATGTAGAATTTTTTTAAAAAAAAACTTCTATTTTTTAAAAAATTTGTAATATTTTGAAAATTATAAGATATTATTTGAATGGTTATATATATTTTTGGGACTAAAAATAATTTGTGAAATAGAGAAGGTGCAAAAAGAGGAGTGGCGTAGGGAGGAGGAGACAAAACACTTTTATTGATAAAACGGTTCAATCAATACAGTTTAGCTTTAGTTCAAAATGGCCCCCACATTAAGAAGTGTCTGTGATCGTACGGTGCGTGTGGTCCAGGTCGAACGATCTCGACGGTCTAACCGTAACGGAACGGGACAAAACAAACACCTTCTGTGTAACGCTAACATTTTAACAATGTGTTGTGTTTTAATAAAACCAGGTGGGGCATTTTCGTCATTCCGCATGCAACCAATCATAAAAAGCACGTATATTTAGCAGCTGTAGTTGTAGTAGTAGTAATAACCTCATCCGAAGCCTCTTATCGCATAATACAAAAATCACAATACCCCTTTCTCTCTCTCTCTCTCTCTCTCTCTCTCTCTTCTCAGAGAGAAACCCTAACCCTAGCGCGTGCTCGATCTTCCTCTCCAATGGCGGAGGCGCCGCCGAGCAGCTACTTCTTCGAGTTCCTGAAGCCCGCGGCGGAGGAGGCGTCGGCCGCATCCGCGGCGGCGGCGGCGGCGGCGGCGGCGGAGGCGAGGTCGTTCGCCTGCGCCTACTGCTCGCGGCGCTTCTTCACGTCGCAGGCCCTCGGCGGCCACCAGAACGCGCATAAGCGGGAGCGCGCCGCCGGATCCCGTCGCGGCCTCCCGCCACTGTCCTCCTCCGCCACCGCTCAACCGCCGCCGCCGCCGCCGCCGCCGCTGCCCTACGGTGGCTACGTCTTCGTGCACGGCGTCCCCGGCAGAGCTCCGCCACCTCCGCCCGTCACCAATGCCACGGAGCTCGACCTCGACCTCGACCTCGACCTCGACCTCTCCCTTCATCTATAAGCTTCCTCTTCCTCTCCTCCTCCTCCTCCTTCGTTCCGATTAGTAGCTCAAAGATAAGCAATGAGATCTAGGTCGGTATATATATATCTCTCTCTCTCACTCTCTCTCTCTCTCTATATATATATATGCATACAGTAGAGAAGCAGTTGATCGTGGTATTCAGGGTTAGGGTTAGGGTTAGGGTTTGAGTGGCGTTTCGACTCGTCCTCTTCGTTCTTTCCACTTCTTTGTTTTTTTTTTTTTTTTTTTTTTTTTTTCGTCCTTAAAAAAGGAAAAAAATAGATATATAAATTAAAAAAGAAAAATTCGCGGATGTTAGTTTTATGGAAGAGATGACAAATTAATGCATTAGCTACTATTTTTTTTATTTATTTATTTATAGTAAAGATATTTTTTCTATATAATACTTTCTTTTACATCTTTTGTTTGTTTTTTTTTTTTTTTATTGTATTATTTAACGTTAACATTTTTCATATTGTTGTCGGAATTTTTATTTAAAAAAAAAACACTTCTGTTTCGAAATTTAAAAAAATAAAATATTGACGCATCGAGTGGGATTTATTAGCGTGGGGGGCAAGTTTGAATGAACGGTCCAGATTAATCCTTGCATATACATACATATAATATATAAATATATATATATATATAGTGTTATTTTGCAAAAACATTAGGCCTAATAATAATTTAAATTTATAAAATATATTTCTTAATATCAGTTGAATAATTATTTAGAGATAAATTCAAATCTTATTAAGAGCTTGTTATTAAAATATTTTTTTATATTAAAAATTATATATTTATCATAGAATTTAGATAAAAAATAATTAATAAATTTTTTTTTTTGCTTCGTCACTTTATCTCTTTGTAGTATATACTCCTCTCCAATAGACATGTGTTTCACTTTTGTGGCACATTTGTGCAAAGCACCAAATCAGTGCTCTCACCCCTGCAGCTGAAAATTCCTGCTTTTTGGGAAATCTGCCAGAATTTAATTTTTTATATATTTATTTTTTAAAAAATTTTAAGTTGTTCGTATATATTTCTTTTGGTTGTTATCGTTATTTATTTTTTAACAGAATATAAATAAAATATTAATTTTATTTTTATAAATATATTTTTTTAATAATTTCTACTGCTAAAAATATATCTATAGTTAAACATAATATCTTAAAAAATAAAAAAATAAATTTATCCCACTCACTGTTGACGGAAAGAATAAATATATATATATATATATATATATATATATATATATATATATATGAATAATTTAATATTTTTGAATAAATGAATATAAAAAATTAAATTTTATAGAAATATACTATTCGAGATGCATGAAATTAATCCAATAATAATTTATGGACTATATGCATAACAGCTTCCCACCAAATCCTAAACCCAAATCCAAACCCAAACCCAAAAGGGCCTTAAATTTAAAGATTGGACTCAGACTAAAATGCCCCCAAATTAGTAATGCAATTGATTTCCATGATTATAACTGTTATGTAAGAAATTGGAATTGTTATATGTGACTTGCTGTAAAGATATTCATCCAAAACTTAAAGTAATCAGATTTATTCATCCAAAAATTCTTCCGTCCGGAATATATGCTTTTGTCATCAAAATTTAAATTACTATGAGTGAGAGAGAGAGAGAGAGAGAGAGAAAAATTAACCACAATTAGCTAAGGGATAAATTACTTTTTTTATCCCTTATATATATATATATATATATATATATATATATATAAATTTCGTCAACGACGACGCCCTAAGCGAGGTCCTCCACCGTGACAAAAATAAGATACGCCAGACGTGTCATGACAAAGGCGAGAAGAGATAGAACGATAATTTTTTGCAGAGACAAATTTATAAAAATAAATTAGTCATTTTATATACCTGCCGTTAAAAAATTATCGGCGAATTAAACTGTAGAGATATATATGAATGAATCAGAACCTTTAAAGAGATATATTTAAAAATTAGAGAATTTTTGAATGAATAAATTTGATCATTTAAGTTTTATAGAAATTTATTTGCTCTTTGATACTTTTATAGAAACCTATATAAAATTAACCTTAAGAAAATTTTTAGTGTCGTTGCTCCGTGCCTCGACATTTAAATCTCGTAGCAATGGATGTATGTGTATAAAAGGATTATAGCAATACTAGCCTTGTAGATGGGCCACTATAATTGGGATTGGCCCATTATGTGTAATTAATTGGGCTTCTGTAAGCCCAAAATGTTCAGCATGTTAGAGGATACGGGGAATGAAAATGCCTACAGGTTTCATCTCAAAAAAGAGGGAACCAAAAAACCAAAATATATATATATATATATATATATATATATATATATATATATATATATATATATATATATATATATATATATTCCTTTTGGGGTTCGATGGGAACGATGACATGTTTAAATGCAAATTATTGACATGCAAGATGCATTGCACGTATTATCTACCATTGGGCACTATATAGATTTAATATATCTGCTCTATAAATAATAATTTTTGTTTTATTAAAATCATCGTCCATCACTTAAAGAGTTAACATGGAAAAAAACTAGAGTACTTTTAGATGTAAACGGGGCATTTGAATCGACGATAAACATCTCAGCTGTTTGAACTTTATAATATCCAAATTTTACGGCTTTTTAACATCATTTGTCTACTATTCAAGTTATCTCAACATTGACCATTTGATCGTTAGAGAGTGTTATGAAGTACAAATAACTTGGATTATATTTAACAATACCAATCGATTCAGATAATCTCTTCTCGTTTACTTCCAGAAGTATTAATTCTAGCTTTCGCTCATTAACATTTTCACTTTTGTTGAAACATTCTTATAAAAATTTAAACATCTGATGAGGCATTTCCATCCCCTTTAATCACATTGCGAGATTTTTTTATTCTTTGTTCTTCCCAACATGATATACTCCAATTGGTGAACAACAACCAGAAAGAGAGAATTTTCAACCATGCATAGAGGACAATGAAGTGAGGAGGATTTCATTCTAAAAATGAAAAGTGAATTCTATACAAGTTGGCTGAGATCATAAGCGATGAAAACAACTTTGATGTTATTAGAAATATGTACAATTCAGCGACATCTCTCGCTGCAACGAGGTGAGCACAATGATCAGTTGCCTATGTCGAAGTACTTTGGATCGGCGGGGAAGTGGTGCTCTACACGCAACTGCAGAAATTCACCACAAAAAAAAGAAGAAAAAAAAAAAAAAAAAGTCTTCAAAACAGAAGGTCGGAAATCAAGAAGCATTTATTTGAAAAAGGACTAAAAAGTAATATAGTTCAACTAGATTAAGCACACTAATTGCAACACAAGAAAAAGAAGTGAAAACAAAGCACTAGAACGCAAAATGTCGCAGCATATGCCAAAACAAAAATGCATCTTGTTGAGCCATGGATTTAGCTGAGTGTTTGTTGCCAAGTATAAATCACCTATCAACAACATGGGAACTCATGAATTTAGTCAAGCGTTTGTTGCCAAGTATAAATCGCCTATCAACAACACAAACAAGCCCCCATTTTCCTAGCAAGTTCACAGAGGCACTACAATAATCCAAAATATTCTCAGTCAAAATTTGCTCTATATACCACCTTAATTTACGAGCTCGAGTTACTTACTAGCTGGTGGGAATGCACTTTATTTTCTTATCTAAAACTGTTCAACATTGATAATAATGATAATAATAATAAAAAGGAAAAAGAGTTTAACAAGAAAACAAACAGCAAAAATCGTATGAATGACCGACAAACAGGAAATCAAAATTAACAAACATGCTTTTCTTTCAAGTGATGACATACATACCTTGCCTTCATCTGCATCCGAATGGCGCTGAGGAAACACTACTCTCAGATCATTATACAAATAGAAGCGCCTCTCCTCCGTTGCTTCCGTCTCGCTACCATGGGGCACCGATGAAAGGTTGGATTTGCATCTCTGCACTGATCTCGAAGCTTTCTTAGAAAAAGGACTCAAGAATCGCAGATGAAGAGCATAGCGAAGAACACCGCCCCGTTCGGCCGAAGTATCATTGACCTTTGATGAGCTATGACTACACCTCCTACTAGTAGTAGTAGTAGTAGTATTATCAGTTCTTTCGCTTACACTGTGGATACTATTACTGTTAGCACTATCTTTTACATTCATGGTAGTACTACATTGTTCTGGATTTCCATGGCCATCGTGTGGCGTCTTATGCGCACAACCTGTCAAAGCAAAGGATTTAATTAAGTAGCTTCATTTTTTGCTAAGGTAAAGAAAAAAAAAAAAGAAAAAGAATGGTTGCAAGGTCAACATCTTCATTACATTCAGCAGATTCACCGTTGCGATCTCTATGTTCACTTTGAGCTTTAGGCTGAATATTTGTGCCGCGATCTTCGCTTGCGTCTTTCATTGGACTAGGTGGAGATGCAGAAGAAGCTAGAGCGACCTTCTGCCGCATGAAAGTCTGCCACAAAATTAATATAAAAAAGTATATAACCAGCATTCAATCTAAGCCTTAACCCCCCTACATCCTCTTCACTATCTCCTCATCATCCGATGTATCCAAGTCTCTTGCTGATCAATCTTTTGTAGGACCTCATCGTTAATCACCCTATTAAACCTACGGTGATTTAGGAGGAGATCACTGTAGAGCTAAAATTCGCTAATTATATTTCAGCAAGTTTCTTAGATGGTTGATCTCCTCCTAAATCCTAGTAAGTATCCACAACCAAATTGATAAAAAGATTAAAATTCCTCTCTAGCTCGAGTAAATGAGTATCAAATACAAATTCTCATGCAGGGATGAGGCCAATTTCCTGAGAAAGTCAAATACACGAAAATGATGGTACTCAGAAATTAGCCCAAAACTATTCTATCAAGCATTCTTGTGTTCGAGTCATGTTCTACGTGAACTCATCTTTAGTAGGGAGAACCATTGAGCCTTCTCAAATCCCTGCTATTCGAGCTGATGTCAATTTTACGCATTCTATCACTTTGGAGTCGACAACATACCTTATCCCTTATAGCTAGTAAAAGGTCAATTACACTTCAAATCTAATTACAAAGCTCCTTGGAAAATAATGCATAATATGTATAGGTAACTTTAGAAGTATTTGTACCTTAGTTCCTGCAGGCATGTCGCTCAAATCGTAGTTGCAAAAGAAAGTGTGAACAGGAGTCATCTCTGGGTTGCTAAGAACCTGTTAAAACCTACATTTCAGGAGACGCAAAACTGGACTAACAAGAAAACATCCACTGAACTAAATTTACAAAATAATTGAAAATAAATTTATATTTAGCTCTAAAAGTACACGAACGAAAACAATCAAAATGCCCACAACGTGTGAATTCATCAAACTCTACAAACTCTCTATGATTTAGATCATTGAGACCAAGACATACAAAATGCAATCTCTTTTACAAAGTTATTCTTCATGTGGCAAGTTATTCTTCATCTAGAGGATATAATTAAGCATGGAAGATCAACAAATAGTAGCAAGGCGAAATTAATTTTCATTTTTCTCCTTAGATGGAATCAACATTTGTCTTATGTACCATGAGCAACTAATTGCAACAAGTTTATAGGCCTAACTTACTTGATCATGAATCAGTTTTTGAGGGCTAAGAAACCAAGTACCAGTTGAATGCGCCCTTTTACAGGGACCCGTAATCGACTCCTCGCAGCTCGTGAATCATCATTGTGGCTGAGGCTTCTTCTCAATTTTGGGCTTTTACTCTTATTATTTGGAGGCAATCTCCCTGCAAGATCGATCGATGCATAGTACAGCAAGGGACTATCATCATCAATGCTGGTTACCACAAAAGGAAGCTTCTGAGTTGAAGGTGAAAAGGTACCACCAGTCACATTTAGCACAGCTAGAAAGCCATCAATTCTCTGCAATTATACAAAGCCAAAGGAAGATAAAATGTTGTTAATATATGGATCCTATGCTTCTAAGTAACAAAAGTACGGGCTTGTTTTGCCTTGCTGGGGCTGATGCAGAAGTGCTATTTGATTAGAGTTATTTAAAAAGCACTAGTAAGATTTTCATTAAAACCTACTCAGCATTTCGCGCAATAGAAGCATATGATTCTAATCAAAGTTTCTACTTTTTGAGAGCAAGAGCTCATTTTGGTTAGCAAATTATCTAGCAATGGAAGCTTCTACTTTTCGAAGTAGCTAAGCAGTTTCGCCAAGCTTAACATGCACAAAGTGGCCATTTTGGACTTTAGCTTATGCTTCGACTTCAGTTTTAGCAACCTTTAGTACAACACAGAGAGAAGCAATTGGGGGCATTTTGATTAATAAGCTGTTTGTTGCTTCTCTAAACAACACTTCATTGAACAACACCACACCCTTCAGCCAGGCCAAATAGGTCCTGCAAGAAATGGTTAATTTATAATGACAATAGCAGGGGTTCATAAACAAACCTGGCAATCTTTCCCAGATGAGAACCGACCAGATAAAAGGGACTCTTCAAACGAACCGACGAGTGACCTCCTAACAGGGAGAAGACTCAAACTTCTTACATAGTTCATGCAGTGAGGAGTGGGGGAAGACCCCATACCACAATTTCGACTACTAATACAAGTTCTCTGCGGGGTAAATGAATCTAATTCATCATGCAACATATTATCCTCGCCTAATAAATCCTTCGTAGTATTAAAATCATCTCCTTCCAAAGGAAATAAGATCCCAATTTCACTTTCAGCATTTAATCCCTCTCCATACTTCAAAACCGAAACATCATTTTTAATATATTTCATAATATCTCTTTGAATTCCAGATATTTTGAATCTTTCATGCCATTTAGGACCAAGAGGAGACAAGGATGGTGGCGGCGAGTGAAGCTGTTTCGGAGATATAGCTATTTCTTTACCAAGATTGCTTATTTTACATGTTCCTATGTCGGTATGATAAAAGGGCTCTTTGTTCTCAAGCAATGGACCATCAGTAAACAAATTGCACGGCATACTACCCCAATTTGAGCTCCCAGAGAGAGACCAAACTGGAGAATCGAAGGAATTAGAACCTCCCATATTGGCTTTCTTAGTCTCTTGGGAGCTAAAACCACTTTCTTTGCGACCCAAATCAGAAGAAGAATCAATTCGAGAATCGCCACAAGCAATGTCTAAAAAATCACCATGGAATTGCCTACGAAGAGTGCAATTCAAAGGAGAATGTAATCGCTTCCTCACGTGAGGGCCATTCAGATCAACCAACATATCATTCTCGCCATTGGCTATAGATGAAATGATTTCACTTGATTCAAAACCGACAACTCTCATTAAAGGCCTTTGAACAGTTTGGCCCATTCTGGGAAGGAATCTACCATTTGTATCCTTCGAATCAATCCTAAGCCCTTGAAGGCTCGTAGCTCCATCGATGGCATTTTTGTAATTCATAGACCCATCTGTCGCTTTTGGTACTTCCAATGTTGTTTTCCTCTGAAAATCACAGGGAAATTCTCCCGAAATCCTATTACTTGAGCTTCCTCCATGAAGGCCATCCAAATCACAGGTGCCAATACCACTAAAGCGGGGAGGAGTCGACACAAAAGTGCTTAGCCCCGTGGTCACCTCATCGGCTAAATTAGGAGAGAATTGAGGCAAGCCCATTGGACTGAACTAATACTATCAAAGTTTAAGATCACCAAAACCCTGCTTTTCCTTCTTTTAATTCCAATTGATCTTTGCTCTCATCATTTTTCGGTAAAAACTCGTCATCTTCTTTCCAATCTCAAGTAAACTTTTTCTTGAGGCGGTAAAAAGGAAGTAGCCCCGCGCTTTTTTTCAAACAATTGCAATCCACAATATCCAATGAATCAAAGCTAAGGTATGAGAATTAATAGTTCAATGCAACTGAATTTAGCCTACGTAGCTCAACAAAAACAAATTAGCAAATCACCACTACTATGAGCAAGAATTTCACTTCACCGATCATCGAAACCCAGCGAGATTGACTGCAACATTCGGTGATGAGGCGCGGAATCGAAAGGGATTAGATGAACTTTTCGTTCGACACCGTCCGAGCACGGGAAGATGGATTGGTGAATCATCCTACCAAGAAACAAATTACAACCCTGAAATAGAAAGGTCTAGATCAGAGAACAGTTAAAGAAAGATAAACTACAAACAATTTAAGAAGAATAAAATTTAAGGAAAAATCCCTTTTACAAATCCTGTTGCCCAAAGAACAATGATTTCAAACTAATAAATTTTACCATTTAAGTGAAGGAACTGAACTTGAAGAGCAGCTAAAAATGATGATTTTCCTTTACAAACAACAAAAAAAAAAAAAAAAAAAAAAGCATCAAATGGTTGAGTAGCAAATGATGCTTCTGTAGATGAACAACTAATATTCTCAAATTTACAGTAAAAAAGATATAATAAAATAAAGATGATGTTAAAAATAGCATAAAATCCACCTAATCTGGATCAAAACATAATCCTTGAACAGGAACTGAAGAACAGCATAATCTAAAGAGGATTAAACATGCCCAACAATCTCAGAATAGCTCAGAGACAAAGCATTGAGGTCAATAATTTCACAGGACAAGCCAAAATGCATTAAGTGACTACTCATCTATCATCATCCATGATCAAACCAAACCAAACCAAACCCCAAGGGTAACAAAATTAAAATTTGAAAAAAAAAAAATGGAATAAAAACAAAACAACCTGAATATTACCCAGATCAGAAATTTCACTAAAAATAAAAATAAATCAAAAGATTCAAAACCCAACCCCATCTCATTCTCATACATACATATATATACACAAACAAATCCCAAGAGGTTCCTTCTACGGAAAACATTCCCAAAACCAAGTACCCACCTTTCTCCACTTTTAGACATCAAAGCCATGAAATTAACATAGAATTGTTCCCAAAAAAAAGAAACAAAAAAAAAAAAGATCGATCAATGGGTTCCACCAAATTATAGAGGAACCAAAAAAAGGCAGATTTTTCAACGTTGATTACCAAATAAAAATCAGAAAAAAGGGGAACCCATTTGACCTCGAACCACAAAGAGAGCTCCTCCTCCTCTTCTCTTCCTCCTCCCCTTTCTCCAAAACCAATATATATGTGTTCTCTCTCCTCTCTCTCTCTCTCTCTCTCGTATTCATGGTTTTGTGCGTCATCGGTTAACTCAAATATTTTCTTTTTTTCTTTTTCTTTTTTTTTTTTACTTTCGTTTCCTTTTTCTTTTTCTTTTTTTTTAGGTCGAAATGTGTGCGTAGTCCCTGTACTATGCCCCTATTGTAACGTGGTCTTTGTACTCTCTTGTTTTTGCGCGAACAAATTGAATAGTAAATATATTTATATACAATTTAATTTTTATTTTTATTTTAGCATAAATTTTAAGTTGTTTATGTATATTTTTATTTTCAATATTTGTTAAAAAAATATAATTAATTATAAATTAAATATTTAAGTTTGATTAGTGAGTGAGATAATTTTTTTTTTATTTTTTCAGATATTATACTTAATTATATGTATATTTATTAACGGATGGACATTTGGAAGAATATATTTATAAAAATAAAATTGACATTTTATTTATATTTTATTAAAAAATAAATAATAAATTAACGATAAAAAATTAGAGAGACATATATATAAACTTATAATTTTAAAAAAATAAATATAAAAAATTAAATTTTATAAAATTTACAAAAAAAAAAAACTTGTATAAAATTAACTCAAAAGTTTTATTATTATTATTATATATAAGGAGAAAAATCTATTATCACTTGAATTTTATCCCAAACTTAAAATTTTATATATATATATATATATATATATATATATATATATATATATATATATATATATATATATAAAATCTATAAATATTAAATATTGAATTTATACAAAAAATTCTCTATTTTATTAATTTTTTCAAACAGCTATCATTAAAATTAATAAAACAATAATTACAACGATACAATAAATTATAATTATTTCACTTTGCTCTTAATAATATAATGAAACAGAGATGAAGATAAGTCATAAATTACAGTGATTCAATATTTAAACATGAGTTTTTTTTAATATTTGAGTATTAATTACAAACCAAAAAAAAATATATTTTTGTATAAACTAAATTCTAATCTTTAACTATTTAAAATATATAACTACTATTCTAAAATGACTAGTTAATAACTATTTAAAATATATAACTACTATTCTAAAATGACTAGTTAATAATCCTACTTAGCAAAGAAACGAAAAAAAAAAAGGGGGAGGGGGGCTAAAATAATAAATTCAGGTTTTTTCAATAAAATTAATGTAATTTAATGTGCCAAAAAACCAAGTGAAGGACCGAATCGCAATATCAGAATAATACTGGGACTATCTACACATTTTAATCTGCTGTTTCCTTTCTCTTTCTCTTTTGGGACAATGTGGTCGGCTTTCGGTGCACTGCAGTGTCCGCACTTTAATTAATTAAATTTTGAGTGTATAATAATAGAAATTTAGAAAGTTGAACCGGGTTTAGCAATTGAACCGGACCGGACTTGAGATGGTTCGAACCGGACCAAGCCGATTTAAACCTTAAACTGGATTTGGTGGAATTGCGGAGGCTTCAACTAATATTGACTACTACTTTGGAGAATTTGGGTGGAATTATTAGACTTTTCCATCGAGGATTTGGCTATAAATATGTTATACCGTCGTTTTTTGGACGTCTGGTATAAGTATAAAACAAAATTAGTTATTTCAGAAATAAGTATAAAATACAGAAGTAGTGTAAAAAAGCGTTTGGAATGATTCCAGGTATAAGAGATTTTGTGTTTGGTATGAGAACTTAAACTTTATTATGTAATATAAGATGAGAGATGGTGTCTCGGTAAACGTGAAAGGTATTTAAAGAAAAAGTAAGAGGGTGGTTGGGAAGAGTGAGAACAGTAATTCTCACTTATTCTAGTTGTACTGGAACAAGCTATACCGATTAATTTCTGATGCATTTAGAATAATAAGAGAGATATCCCTCCTATTTCTGGTTCTATACCAAATCCAAACAAGCCAGTAGAGAATAGCTCGGAATATATAGTAATCCAGCTCACTGTTCTGAGTCGTCTCGTATACGGTTCGGATCGAGCTCGAGATCAATCGACTTATTTGATAACGAGTCGAACATTAGCTGACTTTTTTAGCTTGAAATCTTAATAAATCGAACACGAGTTAAATTTTTCAGCTTAATATTTTAACGAGCCAGCTCGTATTTGACTCATTGACAGCCTTAAGAATAATAATTATATTATATATTTTTTTTATGATATCAGAATACAAGATTTAGAGTTCAACTGATCAAAAAGACTTAATCTAAATGTGAGAGTGATAATAATAAATATTCTGAAAGGTTGCTTGTAAAAAAATAATTATTTTATATTTTTTTAATATAATATCAAAGATAATATTTTTTAATAATTTAAATTTATAGAGAATAATAATTATTTGATATATAATTGAGAATAATTTTTTTGGCTTACAAAATTACTATATATTTCCAATTAGAGTTGATGGATAGCCTAAGTTCATGTTTTTTTATGTCCCAACGATAAAATTAAGATAATAAGCTGGAATGCTTCTAACAGCACATGATCAAACATCCAACGGTTAAAAATTTTATAATATATATTATCACAAACTATTAATAGTATTTAAGTTTGCAACGATTCAGCCAATTAACAATAATAACTCGTTGGGCCCAAACAACATTTCAAAATACTTAAGTCCGATTATTATTACTAGTGTCCATTGGATCCAAATTACATCCCAAAATATTTAAGCCCAGTTATTATTATTAGTGCCCATATCTCATATAAACTCAATCACAATTTCATACACATTCGATATGGGGCGTCACAAACTCCTCCCGTTTAGTCAGCCCAAATACACATCAACCCAAAATCACTACGCGCTCAGCCGACTCAGGCTCGACCGAAACTCGTCACACACTTTCGGCTGGTGACTGGCTTTAATATCATCGGCTGGTCTCTAATATCAAATATAACGATCCGTCCCACTAACAATAATAACTCGTTGGATCCAAACTACAATCCAAAATACTTAAGCTCAGTTATTATTACTAATGTACATGTCTCATATAAACCTAATCACAATTTCATTCACATTCGATGTAGGACTATTAGGAGCGTCACAAATTAAGTTGGATTCTATTTATTTATTTTTTTCATGTTATATTTAAAAAATTCTTTGTCCTACCTATGGTTCCACTAACTAACTCTAGTCATCTATCATTTTTTTTTAAATTTCATAATTCAACACAAAAGTAGCAATAGGAGTTGATCATATTTTTGCAAAGCAATTATTCAACTGCATTACAGAATTCAACTAATTACTCCCCAGTGATACGCGACAAATATAAAATAATTATAGCACACAAATTCTAAATAAAATATTTTACTTGTGTTTTAAAGCTACAAATATTCAAAGTGGTTAGGTTGGGAATGGAAAGAGAATTTTTCTTTCTCCACCTTGAAGCCCCTCTTTGTTGACTTTGAATTGTTGCAGCTCTAATTTTAAAATTTTAAAATTAATTTTTTTATTTTCACGATAACAAAATTTTATAATTATTAAAATTAAAATTAATACGTTAAATTATCATAATTAATAATAATAAGACAGATGCGAAACTAAACAAGCTCTTAATGAGATGCGACGATTCAACCCAACAACTAATTCTCCATAATCATTAATGAAATATGGAATCCTCCACCAAACTTTTCCTCCAACTTTTTAAACCAAAACCAAACTTGAGGTTCACCAAAGAGAGAGAGAGAGAGAGAGAGAAAAAAAAAAAAAAAAAAAAAAAAAAACCGAACCGGCTCCTTTTGTAGTTCATTCATTAACTGGTCCGGTTCAGTACGTTGAACAAAACTAGAAGCGCGCACACACACACACAAAATCAAGTTATTGAAAAACTCAAATTTAAAGTTGCTAAAATTTAAATGTCAAAAAGTTAGTTTATATATAAATATTATTAGTATTTTTTAAACTTTGTTAGCTGGAATTAAATAGTCGAAATTTGAATTTTTTTTTATTTTCATAATAATAGTCCATCTTATAAATTCAAATAACTCTCTTGTTTTAAATGATTAGATAATTTGAAAGTGTTTGAGTTATTTGGTTATCAATACTAGGGTTTGTTTTTCTGAAAATATATTTTATATATATTATTTTAATTTTTTAATAAATTTATGTACATTATTTTGAATAATATAAATAAATTACGTATAGTAGGATTTTTTTTTAAATATATGAGTTATTAATAAAAATTTTACTAACTTTATTAATATTTTATATATAATAAATATATTATTATTTTATTAATAATATAATATTTTACTGTATTCAAGTTGTGCCGTATCACATCCCGTAAATTAAAATTTATATTTTTAAATTTATGTCCCATGCCGTAAATTAAAAATTATATTTTTAAACTTAAAAAAAAAAAAAAAAAATGCTATGAAATCCGTGGGTGGGAAACGCTGTTGCGTACATATTCCTACTACCATCCCTTTCACGGAATCATTTGAGGCCAACGCAAGAACTTAAAAATAAAGGTGTAAAAAGACTATTATGCCCTCGATCTTTGTCCTTTATTACCCGACAAGTCCCCCCCACAAGGCCCCACACCCGTCCGACGCTCCGTAGGTTCTGGCCAAGTCCCGTGAAAGGGTAAAATCGTCATTTAACTTTCACCGGGGCCCCACACGTGGCTTCAGCTGGATCGTCGGATCGATGATATCAGCTCGGATGAAGTGTGGCTTCGACACGTGTTGATGGTGGGAGGATGTTGCGACACGTGTCGAGCGATGATGCGGGGACATTCACGTGGCGATGAATCATTTTTTTTTCTTTTTTCGAAATAATATAATTTTTAATTTAATTTGAGTTGTTTGAATCGTGAATGATATATATATATATATATATGTAATGTGTGGAGGAGCTACGTGGAATGGTGAACGCTATATATTATTTTTGTTTTCAATAATTTTTTTTTTTTTTTTGAAATGATAAAATTTTATTATTATATAATAATTTAGATTAATTATAAACTCTCTTGATAAAAAAAAAACTACTTAACTTTTTTTACTTTATTATTATCCTCAGCTGCTGCTTTTCGAAATAAAATAAAATAAAATAAAAAACTGTTTCTGCACGTATACGACATGAAGGGCTCCTATTGCATGCTTCTAATCATCTAATTTGTGCGGTGGTGATTTATCGGCGATTGTCACCACTGGTGGCTGTTAGGCTGCCACGTGGAAAATAGATGATGGAGGAGGGTGTGAGGAGTAAGGATTAGTGCAAGCTCCACATGCTTCTGTGGGCCCAATGTAATCGCGTACGACATGATATCTATCTGAAAGAGGATGGAAAATTAGTGGGAAAATATCATTTGGCATCCTAACTTTTGAATCTGTGACTGCAACTTAGGTGAGATTTTGAAACCAAGTTATGTGGGATCTCACAGGGGAAACTAGAAACTGTTTCTAGTAAGTTTTATTATAACAAAAATTGAATTTACAAAATCTGATCAAATTTGTCTGTAGATACTAGAAAACAGCAGCTAACAATTTACAAAGACTGTTCTAGGGCCTTAAACTTAGCTGCTGCTGCTGCTGCTTCTTTTCTTTTTTTTTTTTTTTTTTTTTTTTTTTTTTTTTTTTGAAATAAATGCCTGTTGTCGATAAGCTTAACATCCTAGAGTGAAAATTATTTGAAAAAAATTAACTAAAAAAGATATGAGTGATTTTGCAACAACTCTATTCAAATAGCACAAAAACTCGAGCAGTCCAAACATTCTAACTTGTTATCTGTACTGTAAACAGAAATTGAACCACCAAATAACATGGTATGGCTGTACTTCCAGAATTGCATAGAGAGAGAGAGAGGAACTTGAGAATTCAGACATCTACCGTCAAGCGCTTTGCCACTTGGACTTGAGAAATGTGGAAACTACCTATTCTTCTGCACTCTAAATGGGACAATACCAGTAGAACATTGGCACAAAGATATTACTTTGCGAACTTCCTTATAGACAAACAAAATCTATTGAAAAAGAAGATAGGAGTAGAATTTTACAAACCATATAAGATTTTTGTTTCAAGCTTACAGGGTTAACTAAGTTCACAAATTTGCAATCAAAAAATTAATGTTAAGTTGTCAACCGCGCAACGATGCAAAGAGCCTTCAATTCCCATATCATACATCATTTACTGGCAAAGGAAAAAGTGCATGGATGAGAAAAGTTTCAGCCAGATCCACAATATATCAAGTGTCAGTCAATTAAGTCTATTAAAAGATGAAATGCATACAAGCCGTAACTAGCTTAGTTGGCTAAAGATTTAATGATTGATACTCGAGATCCCGACTTTGAAGCCTAATTACTTCGTATTTTTCGCGAAGTTCATTTATGAAAAAAATAAAGAAAAAAGGTAGCTTAATTGCTCTCTCTCTCTCTCTCTCTCTTAAAAATATAAGAAAAAAAAAAAGAAAAAAATGCATGTGCCCAAATGTGGTAGTTATGTTTAAATGCCAGAAAGAAAGTTGCATTCAACAGAATTGAACTCAAAAGGCGAAAAAAAAAAAGTAGCATCACAACAATTAATCGGAGGGAAAAGATAACAACATTATATAAACAAAAAACAAAAAAAAAACAAAAACAAAATTGCTCATTGATGAATTAGCAGATATGGATTTATTCTTACTGGAACAGGATTTCGTACTTCATACTTGATTGCTTTCCGTCACCAGCAGGCTGAATGGAACGAGTGAGGATGATTGATTTATGTGGGGGAAGATGTAAGCTAAACATACATTCGACTAGTATGTACAGAAACCGCAAACAGAAATTGCCGAGCAGGACTGAGTTTTTAATATACAAGGTAGCTGCAGCATAAGAAAAGGCAACAGTCAGCTAAGTGGAGGAAGATTTCTAGCAAATTTAAATACAAAATTCACTGGTACATATTTGTGGATAAATTGTCTCCGGTTTGTAGTTCCATCAGGCAGACCAACTTGTTTCATAATTAGTAATTATATGAGAAAAATCAAACTATAAGGACTACAAGTTGCAGCAGAAATGCAAACAAACTACAAGAAATGACTGCTAAAACAAATCTAGCAATCAGAGAAAAAACCTAAAACAACCTGCACTTGGTTTATGCATAGTAACAACACAATTTTCAGGCCTCACCTTACGTTTTTGTATCCCGAAAGTCAGATGCTGAAGATGTCAGAGGCGAAGAAGACACATCCGCACTCGAATTTCTATTTTGGGGAACCCTAGTCAATTTGGCAACTGAAACCCTAGGTGTTCTCTGACCACTCGAGGGTATAGAAAAACTACGAGCCATAGTGCCCGGTGGGGTCGGTAGCGGCGATGCTGTCTGCGATGACACTAATGAATAATGTGAGGGTTTTGGCGAAAAATTTATTGGAACCAAAGGGGCTGAATGAGGAATCAAACTAGACGGTTTATAAGGTCCCGATGAATTAACAGGGGGCCTCGGGAGTTCATGGAGTTCATTAATTTTAGGCGACGAGATCAGTGGTGGTGATGCAGATGGCTGCGGTGGAGGTATAAGCATTGTTGACTTCGCAAGAGCAGGAGCAGGAGCAGTTCTAGGATGTTCCACTGACACTGGTTGGCTTGTCAATGGACCAGAAAAAGTTTCTTTCTTCATCTTCTTGGTACTATCTGAATCACTTTGTAGGTTTTTATGAATTGGTAATGTTATTCCCTCACTCGACGGAGGAGGTTTTATCCTCGTCGGCCAACTATTAATGTTGCTCTCTTTGAGAACCGACTGTTCTTTGGGTGTTCTTGTGTGAGGAGGGGTTTCATTTTCTCTTGAATCCTTTGTGTACATACTTGGGTCGAGAGGAGAAGTGTGCCATAGTTGCATCGGCTGAGATCGACCGGTTGGATTGATTGGTCCTGATAAAGATGAGCTGTGGGTGTCACCTGGAGTGGGAAGGGCATAAGTGTGAAACTTCTTTGTCGAGGAAGGACGCAGCTCTTTTACTCTCTCTGAGGATTCGAGCTTCTTTTCAGTTAAAATTGGAGCTGATTGGCTACCAGCCATTGGCCCTCTGTTAAAAGAGAAAAAATCAGCTTGGCTTTTGTCGTGATGTTCCTGCAAAAAAAGAAGTGGATGTAAGTGTTGCATTTAAAAGGTTTAGATTTAACGAAAGCTTTTCGAATTGGAGAGAGTAGGTTTGGACAATAAGAGGTTGACCCGTAAAGACCTAGAACCAATACCCGAATGGGTATGCCCCTTACTCTTACCCTATACAAAAGATTTTCTTGTAGAAATTATTTACCCGTACCCTATCCGAAAGCCTTTTTGTGTAAGGTATAAAACTATTACCCTACCCAAATCAGGTCGGGTACTGTCAGGTTCTTGGGTTGGGGCCAAAAATTCCACCCTTAGTAAAAAGAAAATGAACTTCCTACAAGCAATTTGGAGAGCAGACAGAATTAGAATTAGAGGTTTTCTTCCTAGCAAACTTTTCCCAGTCTTCTCAATTTTTTCCTTTGGATTGCACAAATTAAACATGATAAAGATGATAACATTATGCTCATCTCTCAACCTTCTAGAACATCAGCATCCTTTAAGTAGACAAATTACACAAAGGGAATAGCTATTCCTGTTGATTACCTACTAATTGTAAATTGGCCAAAAGATTCGAATGGAAAAGAATTGCAAAGAGGAGATCAATCCATAAGGGAAAATATAAATTATCTAATCAGCAACCAATTGAAAAACCGTAGTAGGTTCTGGTATGCATTGTAAGACCTATTAGAATGCAGTATATACGCCAAATAGCTAAGGTTAATTTGACAGCCACTTGAAGAGGTCATAACCACTCAACTATTAGTTTTCGTTATGCGGGCCCAACACGGATCTAACTGAATGTGATCAAGAACCTCTTAAAATATGATGATTGCAGATGAGGTATTTCAGATTTTACAGTAAATAATCACCAATAGACATATAGCAATATAACACTGTGCCTAATCTATGACAACGTAAAACCTCACCAGTACAATTCCAGAAGATGATGTCGGCACATTTGGTTAATAAGCTTGATCCAAGTATATTTAAAGAAAAGAGAAAATTAGGTAGGTGCAGTGGTTTAATTAGTGGTGAGTTACGTAATGCATATACTAAGCAGAAGCTTATTGCAAAATCAATCCCTGAAGATCAACCTTCATTTCAAATTGTCCTCATAGTGTCAATCGTAACAATTTTGGACATAAAGTTTGCTTTGCATTACAATTAAGTCTTTCCATTAGTCGACCTTCTGAAAAGGTGATAAATCAGCACCGATATGAAGTTCTTCTTCGTTAAAGCTAAAAATCCGAGAATGATATCATAATCAAGGTCAATCTTTGGGGAAGAAATTGCAATCTCTATCAAATTTTAGGGAATAAATCGAAACTACGAAGATGAAACACAAATTGGGCTCAAATTTTAGGGACTAAATAGTTGCATTTGAAACCCTAAGGATGAAGTTGAAATACAGGAGTAAATGTGTTATTACCCATGAATTATTTACGAAAACCGCTCTGAGGAAGAAGGAAGAACCAACATTATGAACTTGAAAACTGCATTACAAGGATTTTACCTAGGATGGTGAATATAAGTTTTAGCATGAAATTTAAAGAGGAGATAAAGAAAAATATTCTTACATCCATTGAATTTCTAGAGATCGAACCAACATCAGGGACCTGGTCATTCCGTCCATAATCAAAACTCAATTCCCCATCATGACTTCCATCATAACTATCATTATCATCATCCTCACTATCTTCCTCATCGTCGCCTGAGTTCTCATCCTCAAGTCCGCTGAAGTGATAATCAATATGCTGCTGTTCAGCAACTACTTTAACATGGGGCTCCACCACCTCAAGAGACTTAGCTCCTTTCCTGAAAAAACTCAACTGCTCCAAAGCACAAAATAAGCGAGGTATCCCATATAATTTCCTCCTACTAAACAAAATATTTCTTGGTATAAGGATTAAAAGAAAGGGGCCAAAAAATAGTACCCAAGACACCCCACCTGAGCTGCATGGTGTCGAACAGCCTGCGTCAAAAGACTCCGAAGCTGTCCTTGTTTTAATGATTTCAACCGAAATGCAAAGAGAGTTGCCTCCTCCTGGTAATCTTCCTGAGCTTGTCGCAATTGTTCTGTAGTAAAATTTTCACCTTTGGAGTGCCTTGACCTTCCTTTATCTCTGTTTGCGGCTAACATGAACTTACACAAATCCCTGAAGATAACATACCAAACTTGAGGGGAACATAATGGCAATATAGGGAAATATCAAATGTCATTCCATACCTTTTGTCGTCACACTGTCGCTTCATGTCCTGCATGGGTCAAATATTACTAATTAATGTGCTTTCTAGGACTAAACAGTAAACTAACAATATGCTCTACCAGATATATTCAAAGGAAAGGAAGATGGCATACTAACTAAAAATAAAAATAAGCTAACTATTGTCGACGAAAAATCATATCCTGAAATTATTTCTCATGCAATTTTAGGGATGAAAACAGGTCAGATATGGATCGGGTAGTGCTCAATCGATATCCATATCCATATTTTTATGTCAGATCCAGATACGAATTCGGTTATTGATCGGATACTAAAATTTAAATCCATATCCAGTAGAAAAGCATTCGGATATGAATAGAATATTTAAAATATATATTGAACTAAAAGTAAAGAAATATATATATATATATATATATATATATATAGTAGGGCTACTGTACTCTTATGAGTAGAGACCCCTTCGTACTCATAAGTTGTTTTCGATGATGGAACTTGCAAATCGACAATCCATACCGTTAAATATGATCTAGAGCACTTTAAACTTCTAGAAAATAAATTTCGTAATTTTTCGAAATTATAATAAAGTCCATTAAGTGAACATAAAATGAACGGTCAAAATCGAATCACCTCTTTAAAAGTAGAGGATTGGATTCTTTAATTTAAGATCAGAGTTATAGATCTCTATCTAGATAGTGAATAGAATTTTCCAGCAAAAATCCAACCTATTTCGATTCTTTTACACCGGTAAACTAGCGAGCATCCCATACCGGCTGTTAAAAATTATCAATTTTGAGATCTTTCGATTGTAAAGTAAATAATGTCGAAAAATTATAAAAGTTAGTTTCTAGTATTTTCAAATGCTCGAAATCATATTTAACGGAATGGATCATCGATTCGAAAACTATATCACCGAAAACAACTTATGAGTACGAAGTCGATCATACTCATAAGAGTATAGTAGCCGGACTATATATATATATATATATATATATATATATATATATATATATAGCGTAGGGCTACTATACTCTTATGAGTATAAACCCCTTTATACTCATAACTTTTTCACCCTTGGATGAAGGAATATGCGGTTAGGATGATAGTGGTCCCCCTAGGGTTTACTAGGTTGTTGGAAAAATAGTATAAATCCTAGGGACTACTATAATCCTAACCGCACATTCCTTCATCCAAGGGATGAAAACTAATGAGTACAAAAGGATTTTACTCATAAGAGTATAGTAGCCGGACCCTATATATATATATATATATATATATATATATATATATATATATATATATAGCTTCTTAAACTTTATAAAAAGGTTAGAAAAATATTTAAAAAAACTTACGAATTCTAAAAAATAATATTAAAAATGGATTTAAAGAGGATGTGCCATGTTGAAAATATGTAAAAACCAGTTTCGGATTTGGATAATCCGAATCCAAATCTGAAGAACTACAGTGAATCTGAATTCAAATCCAAATCCAAAAAATATTCTAGTTCGAGATCTAAATCCGAATCCAAATCTAAGTCGGATAGAAAAATTCGAACTCATATCCGAAAAAATTCAGATTAACACTACAACGGGTTAGCAACTCGGTTTTCTCAATGTGCATGTTTGTCATGGCTCTTCGTACTGGCTCTATTCTTAAAAAGTAGAAGTTTTAAGCATTTGGCAACCAAAATATCTAGAACTTTTGGCAGAGCCAACAGCAGAAAAGCGCTTAATAGACATTTAAAGTAAACACTCCAAATTAACTTTTTTGGTGTTGGAAAGATCTTACTACCACAGCTGATAGGCCTACTCAAATAGTTCTACTCAAATAACACTTTTGAAAACCCAACTAGCCCAAGTAGGCCATAAATCTTATCTCAACTTACATACGTACTTCATACGGAGATTAGGAGGCCCATATATACAACTACAATTGAAGAAGACAAAAAAAACTGAATATGCATAAAATCTGCATATAACAAAAGAAAATGGCGAACTAGAGTTTTCCAAGTGACAGGTAAATTGGATTAGTATATAATCTACAGAAATTATTGACTACTTCAATGTCAGCATGCACCAATAACACTACAATGTGCAAAAGGGACTGTAAACTCTGGCGAAAGAGAAGATATAAATTCAGAAGTGCAAACCTCTACATTCTGAAGCTCCTTGAGAAGAGATTCTGATGGAGTCGTAATGGTCTGAGTGACATGGATTCGCTGAAAATGGAAGAAAAAAAAACAAAACGATTTCAGCGGCTAATGCAAAACATGGTTTAAAACATGGTTTAAAACTCAACAAGGAACATACATAGCTATCAACAAGCTTCTGAAGTTCAAATTGTGCTTTCCCCAGCATCAACAAAACCCTACCTGCATGCAAAAGTGAAATAAGAATTGAAACATAAATATTAAGGTTATTCGATTAGCCGAAGGTACGAAAACCAGTCCAAATTATTATATACATGCATGAATATGCCGAGGGCAAAGCACAGGAAAAGATTAATAAAGATAGATACAACCAAGTAAAAGGCAACACAAGGGACGGAACAAGACAAGGAAAATTTGGATAAATAACCATAAACTATGAAAAATGACTTGAACGAGGCATTTTTCAAAGTAGAGCTCAAAGAACAAAAGAATTCACATCACCAACCACAATAATTTGGGAAAAGTAAAGATATAGAGCATAATACTTATGTATATCCATGTACCAAGGGAGTAATCAAAACATTTACATCTGCTACTGGCATACTAAATCAGAGATACTCAGATGAGATGCAACAGAATAAACAAGAAAACAAAAAATTGAACCATTACCACTTTCTTCATCATCATTTATTGCAATTTTTTCTAGTAGACAAGTACCCATTTCCCTTAGGGCTTCAGAGAATTCTGCAAAATGGATACATTTGATGTTTAATATCTTGAGAAGTAGCAGCATAAATAGCGAATTGCATTCATTAAACAATAAAAAATGACTAAAAATGCCACAAAAGCATCTTAGCTCAAAATGCCTTCAATCAGATTAATAGCAGATAAATGCATGCATGTTTGCATGTGCGCGCATGCAGGCGTGTAGGCACGCGTATGGTGTGCATGTGCGTGTATGCATGAGAGAGAGAGAGAGAGAGAGAGAGAGAGAGAGAGAGAGAGAGAGAGAGAGAGAGAGAGAGTAACAAACCATATGCACTGTTTGCAGTTGCAGCTGCAGCAGAAAGTAAACTATCATAAGAGTTCCTCATATCTACCATGTCCTGTCAAAGCAAATCACCCATTTTGAATGCTCAGTGTAACTTCTAAGTTATTAAACATGATGTAAAATATATAATAACTTCAGCAAAATAGTGAAGAATCATCAATAACCAACAAAACAACACAAACACTAGAGCCTTGAACTTGAACTGTTTACAATTCCTGTTGTATAGATGAATCTTTCTCAAATGTTAATGGAAAACGACAAAGGCTACATGTAATACCTTGTAAACTCTACCAGTCACCACTACCTTTTCTACGTTTATTCCAGAAATATACCAAAAAAAGTGATGAGCTGTTGTTCTAATATATTTGCATATATAGCTCATTTCTGATACTAGCAAGTTGCAATCCTCCAAGCTTAACCACTCTTAGACTCATGCCTAAATAAGTTAGCATTTCTAAAAACAATAATTTGGGCCAGTTTGGAACAAGGGTAAAAGTGGAATAGACCAGTTTAACACTACTTACAGCACAAGTCACTTTCCCTTGGCTTGGTAGAAATGTGAATCTATATCCCTTCACAAAAAGGAAAGGCAAAGTTGGTGACAGAAATCCTTATATCACCTTATAGTCACAGTCTATTGTAAGGGTAGGATTAATCATCTGAAAGACATCAGTCAGAATTTGCACCCCTATGTGGATATGCAAATCAGTCTGACTAAAAGGTTTACATCACCTTTGTTCACGCATGATTATGAAGCTACAAATACCACAGATCTCTTACTTAATGTACACTAAAATCAGAATAGACAATTCAAACCCAATTTATACTTCCTACATAAACTAAACAGCACTTCGCTTTCTAGCTAAAATAAAATTGAAGTTAAAACATGTAACAAAACCTGTATTTGCACTAATAGAGACTTGCTTTTTCCTACAATGAAGAGGTTATAGAAGAAAACCTAAACATCAAAATGAGCACCAAACACAACTTAGTTAAGGCCAATTTGGAACATGTAACTACAATGAAGTTAGATCAAAGGCAAAAACCTAAGAAGAACAATTATTCGAAGAAAATAAAACAAAAAAAAAAAGAGCACATATACTAAGCTCTGCACTTCCAACTCCCCCCCAATCCTCTACCCATCACATGCCTCATACATACTTTTTTATAAACCGACTTAAAAATTCAAAATTTTGGAAAACAAAGTTGAGTTCAAGGGGATTAGGAAACAAAATTGAAACCATAAAAAGCAAACATTTCTGAAACTAAAACCATGGAATCGGGCTCAAAACCCCTCCTTTATTGCCACGAAGAGGGGCATCTCATTCTCGAAGAGCAAAAAGTGATCGCGAGAGAGAGAGAGAGAGAGAGAGAGCGCCGGGGGGATGGGGATTCGGACCTGGGCGGCTTGGGGGAGCCCGTCGTGGTGCGCCGGAGGGTTCTTGGGCTCCCTCCTCTCCTTGTGGCGGTCGTGCCTATGCAGCGCCAACCCGCGCAGCTTCCTCAGCGACGATTTCATCTCCTTCCCAACCCCAACGCTCCCAAATCGACGATCACAAATCCAAAACCCTAATTTCGAGATCAAATCGCCAAATCGAAGAAGAAGAAGAAGGGGAGATCGAATCGGAGAGAAGAGGAGGAGAAAGTGTTCGCAAACCCTAATAAGAGAGAGAGAGAGAGAGAGAGAAGAGAGAAGGGGAGATCGATGAGATCGCTCTCGCTCGCTGTCTCTCTCTCTCTCTCTCTCTCCCCCCTCCTCTCTCGCGCTTCTGAAACTGTTCGGAAACTTTTCCCTTTTTTTAGTAATTTCTTAAATTCTCTGGTCAAAGAGTTCGGATGTTGTGGGGCCCATTTGACTTGTCACCGAAGAGAGAGAGAGAGAGGGAGAGGAGAGGGAAATTGTTACCTACACCGGGCCGGTGTCCAAGTTCAATCAACCCGGCCCACTTATCTAAATCCGAACCGGAAAAAAACGGTTAGCTAGTGAGACAGCAAATTAAATTTTTTTCATCACAATGTTTTTTGATCTCTAAAAATTAATGATCTCTAAAAATTAATGATCCAGTGTTTTTTAGCTACAGTGGAAGTAGCATGTGATGAGTAATTTAAAATATAACATTCAGAAAACAATATGAATGTTACATGAAATTACATGAAATTACAATTTGATACCGAAATGTCAAAGAAACTACATATTTAAGTAAATCGGCAACAAAATCATCTCTCATTAACTTCAGAGTTCCATTTATTAAAAAATGAAATAAAGTTCTCCAAATAAAATGTCTATGCACTTTGAAGAATCTGCACAGGAAATAGCTCAGAAAGAGCGAAAAAAATAGACAGAAAAATTAAAACAAGGATGAACGAACAATTTTTTGCGGCGTATTCTCTCGATGAGTGTTAATCCAAATCACGAACAAAAAAGGTGACTTCGAAAAAAATGGGTGCAGAAAATTTAAGCAGTTGCTGCCATTGGAACTGATCTGTAGCATGACCGCTCTGCGGCTCGGACAATATCATCAACCTGCATACAATTTGAGTGAGAAAAATATTGTATAAGAAAAGCAAATCTCTAAAAATCCATGAATACATCATAAGCTCTATATGGTCTTTTTTTGTTTTCGTAAATATTTATACAATAGCTCCGAAACAAATGAAAAAAAGAAAGGAAAGAACCTGTGGAACAGCCATTCTCTCGAGGTTCGCGGCATAAGGCATGGGGACATCCGCCGCGGAAATCCTCTCAACCGGCGCGTCCAGATACTCGAAGCTTTCCTCGACGACAGACGTGCTGTGAAAAAATAAAGACACATTCTTTTTGAACATAAATGAAGACATTTTCTTTTCCTTTTTTTTTTCTTTTTTGAGAGATTGAGAGAGCAGCAATAGGACAAATCTACTTTTACAATGGAGACCTCAGCTATGTTCAGCTTCAGCCATGCAAATTTTTCTATTTTTTACGCATCAGGAGAGGAGAATTTGTATTATATTGGTCAATAACAGTTGTTCGCGCAGTGTGTGTGTGTGTGTGTGGTGTGTGTGTGTGTGTGTGTGTGTGTGAGAGAGAGAGAGAGAGAGAGAGAGAGAGAGAGCTAACCATATTTCAGCACCAATGCCATGTTGAGGGAAACCTTCTTCAACAGTTATGAGTCTATTGGTTTTCCTAACAGATGCGTTAATAGTAGCTCTGTCCAACGGCCTAAGGGATCGGAGGTTTATAACCTGTGTAACACGTTTCGCAGCAAGATAAAGACATACAGCAGGAGAAATTGAAAAATACATATATTTAGACACTAAAAGAATAACAGCCAAGTTCACTCATGTCTTCCTATAGAGTTGATGATGGAATTACTAAATATGAGACCATAGAGGTGGATTCAATCATAAGAAAAGAAGATTTGATTGAGTATCGAGGAGGCAAAAGAATTTAGTCCGAAATACCAAATGAAAGTAGACCAGTTTTTTTTCATTCTTGAAGAAGTGCATATCTTACCTCAGCGCTGATCCCTTCTTTGGATAATATCTCCGCAGCCTGAACATAATTCATTAGGAATAAGATGAATTGGAAGAAGCCAAAGCAACGGCAAAACGAAAATAAAATCGTATATGCATTTAAAACAATCCTAATTATGTTCAAAACATGACTCTCCAGAAAAAACGAAGTTCACTGGTATCTGAGGTCATAGGTTCTATAAGGATTTTTAGAGAATGCCACTTAAATTTATTCACTCAAAGATTCCGTCCCTCCTTGAGGAGCATTGTTTCCCTCTTATAAATCTCATGTGTTTAGTAATGAGAAGCAATGGTTGATGATAACACAAAAACGCAAATAACAGCAGTTTAATCCTCATGTATTTAAGGACGGTAACAAATCAAATATCATCCTCAAATGTCCTTATTAGACCTCATTGAAATAAATTAAGAAGCATCAAAATGAAATACGAATCAATAAGCAGGCTTAGGCTAGAAAAACAAATAAACTGCTACAGTATAGCACACCTGAAGTGCATATCCAACCATCTTGGAGAACGCTGTTATTGTGACGTCGTTCCCTCCTCTTTCTATCTGCAAATCAATAAAAATTTATATAGGGACTTCAAATAGGTTTATAGCTATGCAAGTATGCATATATGTACGTACAAGATGGGTATACATGATAGGTACTTTCACATATAAATCCCTACAAAATCATGTAGTCACTATTACGCCTATACCACTTAATGAATGCAGATTTTCATTTAAAAAAGAGAAACCTCATCTTACATTCAGGAGATATCCAGTTCATGCGGGTTAAGTTGGTTACATAATAGAAATTATTTTCCTGAAGGCAAGCACCGTTTGTGAGTACGAGGGTATACATTAAGCAAATTAAGTTTTCAAGGGGCATACTCCTTGAATCCAGGGACGACAATGCAATAGATAATTCTGTCGGAAGATAATTTACATGATATATTATCCAAAATCACATACCTTGGCTTTTCCAATTGGAAGACAGAAGCTTGAATCAAGCGCTTCAGCCGAAACAGGAAATGTCTCTCCGTATCTGGAAAGTTATTTACATTAAAAATCCATTAGAAATGTAATCAACTCAACCACTCATAAACAACTAAGGGGAAGAAGATAAAAGCATCACATACAAGAGCTCATTTTCAAGGAAAACAACAGGATCTGGATCTCTTATTGCTGCTTTGAGCAAGCCTCGAGCATCTTCAGCTGAATATGGGCTTAGAACCTTCAATCCTGGAACGTGAGCATACCAAGCTGCATAGCACTGCATAAGAACTATAACGAGCAATTCCTCAAGTAGAATTCTAGTTATTAGAATAGCTTCTCTACTCTGAGAAGCAGTTGAAATAAGCTTTTGGGCAAGAAACTTCCACTTCTGCTACAGCAGAAAGCTATTGGGCACTAAACAAAAAAAGTTGTTAGTGCTGCATTAAATGACACCGCTCAAACAGCAATTCTACAGAAGCTCACGGTGGATTAAACAACTATTCTTGCTATGCCCATACGGCACACAAAGCTTATAAATTGGTATGGCCAACTATAGAAAAACAGAAGAAATTCTCCTATCGTAATTCGAGTTGGCATGTCTCATCATAATCTCTAGCGTCAGCTAACATAACCCTTCACCTCTATAAATTAGAGAATCAGATTAATTCATCATATTTCAATCTATATTTTCTTGAATGTGTTAGCAAGACGCTCTATCTCTAAAGGGAAATAAAGGATATATGTTATACCAGGACGGTCAGTCATTGCATCTACTGTAAATCCCCTTGACCTGACTTTCTACTCCTTCTACAGAGCCTTATAAATGCCACAATTATATGTTCTACTAGGGCATCAGAAGTAGGACTATCATAATGATTCCAATTGTCTGTGTATCATTTACCATACCATATAACACGCATATGAAAGCCTACTCGAAAGAGTATTAAAAGACAAGGAAAAATTTACGAATCTACTCTGCAGTGTTCACAGACCTGTGACTGTTGAGCACCAACTCCAGCAGCAGCACCATTAGGTCCTCTGAAAACAATAGGAACAGATAGTTGACCAGCCGACATGTAGTTTGACTTTGCAGCTGAATTGCTTATGTGGTCTATGGCCTGCGACAAATCGTATGTTTATATAAAATATTCAATATTAACTAGTTAAAAATAAGGGCAGTACTTTTTCATTAGTCTACTGTCTAAGACTCTACGAACAAGCAAAATTAGGTATCTGCGACCATTTCTTTGTCAAAAATTCGGGTTCAAATAGAAATCCTCATGTTCAATTAAATATAATTAAACAATTTATGCAATCAATCTTTAAGAGAATACTGGTTAATGCTGACAATATGGAAATCAAGGAGTTACCTAACTCCAAGCAAAAACATAATCACAAAGTTTGCATGTATCTAACAGGTCAGATATCTACATTCAGGAGAGTCTACAACATATGTAAACATGACCACCCTTAAGAAGTTTAGTAACTTAACAATTCAATTTTATGGGCTTTATACTGCATAAACATGAGGAAACAACATACCTGCATGGAGAAGTTAAACGTCATAAATTCGATGACCGGACGAAGGCCATGATAAGCAGCCCCAACACCAATTCCAGCAAATCCAGCCTGGCAAGAGTAGGATCAAAGACGGATCACTATTAGCAATCAGTTCAAGTTTTGTTCTCATTCAAGTATGAATGGAAGAATTAAATCGATTAGATGTTCAATTACAAAGTTTTAAGAGTACGCTGGAAAATTTCTATGTTTAATTAGCTATATAACGACATGAGAATACCTCGGTTATAGGTGTATCAAGAACTCTACCAGGGCCATACTTCTGAAGCAAATCCTTGGAGATCTACAATGATATGACCAAATACGAGCTTAATATAAGAAGAAGAGAAAAGCCATCACCTAAAAGAATATGAAACAAGACGACATTTTTTCACAAGCGTTTGTTACCTTGTATGCTCCTTGATACTATCCAACCTGTAACACAAATAATAAATTAGGCTTAACAAAAATTAAATGGAAAAATAATGAATGAAAGGCAAACAAACTCTTCACCCATCAAGAAAACTTTAGGGTCAGCAGACATCTCCTCATCTAATGCAGAGTTCAGGGCTTCTCTAACAGTCATCTGCAGGTAACATGAAATTCAAGTTTTAGAAAAGAAAGAGAGAAATTAAACGACACAAAACATCGTCTGATATGGTTGATTTGATTTATTACCACTAACAATCACCCCGTTCGATCTTCGTATGACAAATCAAAAGCATTGAAATTTGACTAGTAGATTATTCTCATTGTATAGGATGGAAAATTAATTAATAAATAAAACTAAAATGACAAGACTCTTGTGGTCAGAAATTTAAAAACAAAAGTAACTTTTGTATGAGATTCAAGTAACTAAAAAAAAAGAAAGAGAGAAATTAAACATCAGGAAACTGCTCTATTCAATCTTCGCAATTTTTGGATCTTAAAAAATTCGTTTAATCTATAATACCAACAGTGTAGTAGTGTCTCTACTGAGCTATAAACCCTGATCAAATCTCATACAATGATCAAAAAAAAGCATGAACTTGATTAGTAGATTATTATCATTGTATATGAATATGCTAAGAGTTCTAAATCCAAAATTTGTCAAAAAAAGAATTTTTCAGACAAATTATAAACATTTCACTCCGCATAAAATTCAAAAAAAAAAGAAAAAAGAAAAAAGGTACATTTTTCACTGCAGTGGAGTAACTCGTTGATTGAACGGACGCGATAGGCCGAATCCGCCCCAACATTTGCCCTAAAATCTGCAAAGATCAAAAGCGTAGTATTAATATAAACCCAAAAAACAACATAATGTTAAAACTAAGGCATTTAGACTCAAAAATCACAGATCGAAATGAAAAACAAATAAGCAAATAAAAGAAAAATTACTAAAAATATCAAAAATCCGACCTTTCTCCTCGCAGCTCCCAACATTGTCCTGTTAAAAGAAAATTCCTAAAAAAAAAAAAGGATCGAGAGGTTGAAAAAAAGTAGATTGGAAACTCGATCTATACGATTTGAAATGGAAATTGGTAATTATTAAAAGATCAAAAATTGGAATAAATGTACGCTAAAATGGGGAGGTGATTTAGAGAGAGACGCTCGGGTTGGTAGGAGAAAAGAGAAAATTGCCCAGTAGAAGATCACGGCCTACGGGGGTGTTTTTTTTTTTTTTTTGAAATAACCCATAAACTTTTAAATTTTGCAAAATAACCCTGTAAAAAAATTATTTGAGTCTATTTTTACCAGCAATGCGCCACGAAGATTGGACTATCTGAAGGCACTAAATGATTCAGCGGCTTTAATATTTTTACTGAAAATACCGAATGATTCAGCGGCTTTAATATGGTGAAGACACCGAATGATTCAGCGCCTTCACAACCCTGTGAAGATGCTGAATATTTTCAGCAAAAACACTGAAGGTATTCAGCGCCTTCACAACCCTATGAAGGCGTTGAATCATTCGGCGTTTTCAGCAAAAACACTGAAGGCGCTGGGTTGTGAAGGCGCTGAATCATTCAGCACCTTCACCAAAAACACTAAAGACGCTGAATCATCATTCAGCGCCTTCAAAAGAAAATACCTCCGTGACGCCCTGCTGGTAAAAAAAATATTAGTTTTACAAAAAAAAAACAAATAAATAAATAAAAATAAATAAATTACAGAATTATTTTATAAATTTTAAAATTTTGAAAGATTATTTAAAAAAAAAAGTCTGTTTTTTCACAGCGCCACAGAAAGAATGAAATTTAGTTCTTATTATGTTTCTAAAGGGAGGGGGTTTTTTTTTTTTCGCAGGAAACTCCCTAAATTAAGGGAATTTAAGTTTTGATTTAAGATATAAATTTATATTTGAAAATATAAACAAACCTTAAAATTTAAAGCCAATTTTTTGGAGTATTAATTAAAAAGTTATTGACTTAGACCCTTTGGAGGTTTCTCTTTCAAAATAATGTGTAGTTGAGAGGATAGCAATATATTTACAACTTTTCAAAAATATTGTTCTTTTAAAAATTTCAATCCGTTTCTAGCTCATTTTAAATTTATTATAAATACTTCAGCAGAAATTTATGATAAATATTATAATTTTATTATAAATTTTATTTGTAAGTAAAATTTAGATTTTTTTTAAAAAAAATTGTACGTAAATTTTAAAATTTTGAATTAATTCAAAATTTTAATTAATGAATTTATATTTACATTTATAAACAAAACTTAAATTTGAAGTTTTTTTTGAATTTAGAATATAAATAGTTATAAGAGGCGTAAATTTATTTACCAACTAATCTATCTTTCAAACTTGATTTATTTTCTAAGTTAATTAATTATTTTTAATTCGAAACAATCTGTTGATAGACTCAAAATTTAAATTTTAAATTAAAATTTAGATTTATTTTTAAAATTATGAATCAATCTCAAAGTTTAAAGTTGATTTGATAGAGTAAATCAGAAAGTTATTGACTTAGAGAGTTTTCTTAAGAGTTTTTTTTCAAAATATTTTATAGTTGAGAGGGTAGTACTATATCTACAACTTTATATATATATATATATATATATATATATAAAAAAAAAAAAAAAAAATCTTTTTTTTTTTTGATAATTTCAAACCAAAAAAAGTACAAATATATATATATATATATATATATATATATATATATATATATGTATGAATTCGAATTTTTGTAAATAAATAAAAAGAAAAATAATAAAAAATCAAGTTGAATTTTGGATCATAAATGGCACGAATAGCCTAAGTGCCCCTTTTCTGCAGTGTAAATTGCACAGTTAATAGGGCAGAAATATCGCCTTTCAATCCGAGCCTGATCTCGAAAATCCGAGACCACCAATATGATCGTCTCGACGAATTGATCGAAAATCATATTAAGCAAGTTCAGATCTGACGGTCGGATCTTCCAGAAATCGGCGATGAAGCGGGCGGGACCCGCGACTTAAGTTGCACAGTACTGGGAACAGTAATGAACAGTAAATCCTATTTCGAATTTCCCTAAGCGCCAACGTTGGCCAATTCGCCATCCGGAAATCGATCATAGCACTTCAAATAGTTGATTTGAACGGTTCCATCGTTCGGGACGCAATGGCGCTGACGGAATTTCCGTTTGACGACCCTAGAGTCTCGAAAAGCGCGATAACTGTATTTTGGAATAGTATTTTATGGACCGCGGTTTTATCCGGGCACTTTCTCGAAAAACGAAAATTGCTACCTGATAGGTTTCGTCGAGCCGGACGTCGTGGCCAAGTCCGTTTTTCGAATTGATGATTAAAAAGTCTCAACAAGCGTGAAAAACACAGAAAAATACAGTATTTTACGCAAAACCCCCTAGTTTTTATGTCTCGTTTTGCGTGCCACGCATTGGAGAGGGACTTTAGTGTAAATGAGAGTGTGCTGTGAAGGATCTAACCCTAAATACCAAGAGTTGGAGGGTTAAAAGGCAACTATGCCATATTCAAGTTTTGAATTCAAACTTCGGTTTGGATTTTTAAAGGCCCCGCACTTCAAGCCCATAGCCACCAATCGATCACTTCCCCTCCTCTGCCGCGACCCCCGGAACTTCCCCGCACCGGCCGCCGCCCCCTCGTCGCCGGAGAAGGTGGAGAGCAAGGAATATCACCTTCTCCCAGTGGGGAAGGAGAGGAAACCTTTCCAAAGACCTTGGGGACCCCTCGCTTCATCTGGAGGCTCCTCGGAGACTGGGAAGCCGAGCTGTGGTTCACTGGACGCCCAACTGCCGCCGTACGTCGCCGCGGCCAGCTCCTTCTTCCTCCACTTTTCCGGCAAGGTAAGATCTTGAAACTTTTCCCTTGGTTTCGGCACTTGGGCATCACCAGTGTGTTACTGACACCGAGGGGACCCTCCGGGTGCAGGCCGAGCCGCGGCCGCCGTCCCGACCGCCGGCGGCGGCCATCATCGTCGGAATTATTGTTTTCGGGGCCGATTGCGTGCGCCGTCGCCATCCGACCGTCAAGATCAAGATCAGCACGGTTGGGAACGGTCCTCTCGTCGACTGCAGCCTCCCCACGAAGTTGGGGGACGATCGGATCAAGATCCGCACCGATCGAAGCTGCCCTAGAAAAATCGGATTTCCTTTACTTGGGCCGATCGCCGCCGTCCGGCGCCGCCGTGGCCTCCCGACGCCGGCCACCACTGCATCGAGCTCCGTAGTGTTGAGACAAGGCTCTTGGTCCAAGTCGCACCTGTCACGCCCCGGAACCCGGGCTCGCCAACAGATCCGCCGTGCACACGGGATTTCCCGCGAACACGAAGCGCTGGTAACCTGTTCTGATATCATATGAACAGTTCAAGAGCATAATATCGAGCTGAATAGAAGATCCACATAGTATTTCAGACTGGAAATACAAATACAACTGTAATAAGTACAATAATCTCCCAGTTTACCAAAATAGTACATCCAGCTGGCGGAAGCCAGACCCAAAATAAAAGGAGAATATTACAGTCAGAGTAGGGTACGACGTCTATCTACAGCTCTCAGTCTTCCAGGAGATCCCTCTACTCAGCGATCCCCTTACCTTTATCAGCTGCTGATAGCCTAGCAGCTCCCGCAGATGACTCTGCAAAAAGAAGAAGCAAGAAACGGAAAGCAATAATGGGGGTGAGAACTACCAGATAAACCAGCAGCCTCCCCTAGTGGGTAAAACCTCAACTCTGACGCACCCACTAGGACTACTAGAGGCAACAGGAAAGAACAGTTATAAGCTATAAAGACTGCTGATAAAAAGGAAACTACCACCACCATGCCTCTAAATGCCAAGCAATGGAATAACTAAATGTATGAATTAGTGTATAAATGCCTGTCTGAATGAACTCAAACTGGTGTCACTAGCAAAACTGGTACTTCCTGCTGTGCCTTGCCAAATCGGGTATAACGCCGATAGGGGATAGTATTTGCCAAATCGGATATGCCGATAGGGGATAATGTTGGCCAAATCGGGGTTGCCGATAGGGGATAATAACACACTCCGGAGTGGCACTCGAGGGGAGCGACCCACACGAGTAAAATATCTCTGTCATCAGTATCACAAGTATCTCTGTAGCACATGATATAGCAGGACTGGATCATAACCATGATCAAAGTGGGAAACTCCATCTACTATAGAAACCCAATCTGATGCAAGGATAAACATCTGGTCAACCGCCTACTGTCCGCGGTCACCGCAATACCCCACAAGTCCACAATCTAGCACAACCTTGGCTACACTATCCCAAACCCCTGCTCACACTTGAGCAACAACATCTGAATGCAAAGGACAACAATGAAACATGTTCAAATCCCAATATGATAGTGTAGCAATGAATAGTGGCCTTACCTGATGTCCGGGCATGCATGCAACTGTCTTTATTTTTAAAAGTTGTAAAATAGTGTCAAAGGTTTAAAACAATTGATTTACTGAATAAAAGTCATTTGCATGCGAGATCATAGCCTTTGTCTCAATCACAGTGTCCCAATATAAGTCATCATATCATTTGTGGGGTTATATTAAATTTTAGGGGAGTTTGTCCCAGCGGTCCTTGTCATTTGTCATATTAATTTGTCCCAATGGTTCTCATTAATTGTCCTGTTAGTTGTCCTGTTAGTAGTCCTGTTAGTAGTCCTGTTAGTTGTCCCAATGGTTCTCAGCAATTATCATATTTATTTTGTCCCAATTGTTCTCATTAATTAATTTTAGGGGATTTCTAGTAATCCCAGTGAGCTTGTCAAAAATGAGGTAAGCAACAACCGCCCACCTTGAACAGCTCAAACAACACCCCAGGTAGTCTCCTGGTTGTCCACAGTCCTTAATCCTGCAAACCAATGCTCCCGGTATAAATACAAATCCCAAAAAGCACAATTTTTGCTGTTTTTCAGACAGCACGAGAAAAGAGGAATTTTTCACCTCTAAAATGAGCTCCTAAAATCCCAGAAAAATCACGGTTGCGTTCCTCGCGAAGAGTAGATCAAAATCGACTCTTAAAACGCCTCGATCTGACGCTCCTACGTCAAGATAAAAATCGGAGAAGTCGGTGCTGTCCAAAAATCATCACAGTAAAAAGGGGGTCAAAGAGGACCTAAAAACTGTGCCAAAAGTACGAAATGGAGCAAAATGATCAATACGGAAATCGAAGCCCTACCTCTTACGGTCGCGCTGTCGCAAAAATCGTCCAAAAATTCCACCTGGTTAGCCCGCAGTGAATTTTCGACGGAACTGCGACGGGAAATGGGCCTAAAAGAAAAATCGTCGCAGTGCGCCGCGTCGCAGATATCTCACTATCTGTAACTCCTAAATTCCTGAGATTCTAGAGAGAGAAAGAAGAGAGAGAGAGGAACAACTTTCATATAGAACACTTTTTCTGTTTCTCTCTCTAAAGGCTCGGATTCCAAGGTGCAAAGAGAGGGGGTGGGGGATCCTTTATATAGTGGGCCAAAAGGGAATATTCCCTCACGGGATCCTGATCCAAACACGAAACACCGAAACGGGCCAACCAGGAAGCGCCACGTGTCACCCAAACAGGAAACAGCCGTGCAAGGGCCAATCAGAAATTGCCACGTGTCCCACGTGGTCCATGTGCAGCTCCGCGCTCCGGGTTTTCCGGAAACCTGTCGGCCAATAGGATGATGCCACGTGTCAAGCATCTAGACGTTTCTAGAAGCCGGCCAGCCAATCAGGAGCTGCCACGTGGCAAGGGGAAAATTCGGTGCACCCGGTGCACGCCTGGCCCATGGACCGCGCACCGAGCGCCCTGCCCGCGCCTGCCCGCGCCTGCCCGCGCTGCCCGCGCCTGCCCGCGCCGCTTTCCTCCGCGCTCCGCCGCTGCCCCGCCGCTGCGCCGCTGCCCGCCGCCGTGCGCCGCCGCCCGCCGCCGCTCGCCGGCGGCCGCCGCCGGCCGGAACAGTAATTCCGGCCGTTACTGTTCCGGTGAACAGTACCCAGGTGCCGAAAAATAAAGCGAATATACCATTTCGACCGTTTTCGCGCGCTGAGTCCGATTCCGCCGTCCGTTTCGCCAAATTCTCATCCGAAATTTTGTAAAAAGCTCCCGAAAATTCCCGTTTGCTCCGATTTTCGCGCAGAGTCAATTAAAATATCCAATTTCGTTTCTACAAGCTTTATTGCACTGTACAAGCTCCCCTTAGTCACTGTTTGGCTTCTGCGGGAGTCCGGATCATCACATCCTCCCCCACTAAAAAGAGTTTCGTCCTCGAAACGAGACTCAACCACAATTCTCAATCCGATGTCTTGAATAAGTAGGGGTGAGCATTTCTCATCTCCGACTCGAGCTCCCATGTAGCCTCGCGCTCGTCATGATTGCTCCATTGGATCTTTACATAGGGAATGGCCTTACTGCGCAATTCTTTTACCTCTCGATCCAGAATTCGCAGTGGGCGCTCCTCATACCTCAAATCCTCGCTAATCTCCAGCGGTGCGAAGTCGATGACGTGCGATGGGTCGAAGACATACTTCCTCAAAGAAGAAACATGAAATACATCATGGACACCAGCAAGCCTCGGAGGAAGTGCAAGTCGGTAGGCAACTGGTCCGATACGCTCCAATACCTCAAAGGGTCCAATATATCGGGGGCTAAGTTTTCCACGAATGCCGAATCTCCTGATTCCTTTGGACGGCGAGACTTTCAGGAACACATGATCACCAACCTGAAACTCTAAGTCTCGTCGCCGAACATCGGCATAGCTCCTTTGTCGGCTTTGGGCGGTCTGAAGATGCTTCTGAATCACTCGGACCTTCTCTTCTGCCTCTAACAACACATCTGGTCCCAAGGTCCGCCTCTCGCCCACGTCACTCCAATAAAGTGGTGATCGACACTTGCGTCCATACAATGCTTCAAACGGAGCCATCTGAATGCTCGCTTGAAAGCTATTGTTGTACGCGAACTCGGCTAAAGATAAGTGTCGAATCCACCCTCCGCCGAAATCCAGGACGCAAGCCCTCAACATGTCCTCCAGGATCTGTATAGTCCGCTCTGACTGCCCATCTGTCTGCGGATGAAAGGCCGTACTGAACCTGAGTTCAGTCCCCAAGGCTGTTTGCAAACTTTTCCAGAAATGCGAAACAAACCTCGGGTCTCTATCTGACACAATGGAGGCGGGTACTCCATGTAATCTCACTATCTCATCCAGATATAACTGGGCTAGCCGGTCCAGTGGCCACGTAGTCTGCATGGGCAGAAAGTGCGCCGACTTGGTAAGTCGATCCACGACTACCCAGATAGCGTCTGCTCCTCCCTGTGCCCTTGGCAGTCCGACCACAAAATCCATCGTAATGTGGTCCCATTTCCACTGGGGAATTGGGAGACTCTGTAACTTGCCAGCTGGCACTCGATGCTCAGCTTTCACCTGCTGACAAGTTAAACACTGAGCCACAAATCTCCCGATATCCCTTTTCATGCCTTTCCACCAGAAGTGTGCCTTGAGGTCTTTATACATCTTAGTCCCACCAGGATGTAGGGTATAGGGTGTATAATGGGCCTCTCGCAATATCTGCTCTCGGATCTCCGCATCCGCTGGCACACATGCTCGGTTCCTGTACCTTAGTACTCCCGAGGCGTCTACCATAAAGTCCCCTGACTGATTACTCGGAATCTGGTCTTTAATCCTGGTCAAGTGGGGGTCCTCACTCTGTTTCTCCTTGATCCTTTCTAACAGAGTGGGCTGCAAGACTAAAGATGTCAGTCTAGCAGAGTCCCCAGGGGACACAACCTCTATCTCGAGCCGTCTTATCTCCTCTAATAGCGGTGCCTGGTCCGTGATCAACATCGACAAACTTTGCACCGCTCTCCTGCTCAAGGCGTCAGCGACCACATTAGCTTTGCCTGGGTGGTAGAGGATATCTACATCATAATCTTTTAATAGCTCTAACCACCTACGCTGCCTTAAATTTAGCTCCTTTTGCGTGAACAGGTATTTTAGGCTCTTGTGGTCGGTGTAGATTTCACAGTGTTCTCCATATAGGTAATGACGCCAAAGTTTTAGTGCAAACACTACAGCAGCGAGTTCTAAGTCATGGGTAGGGTAATTCTTCTCGTAATCTTTGAGTTGCCTCGATGCATAGGCAATTACCTTCCCTTCTTGCATCAACACACAACCAAGTCCGCTGTGTGATGCATCGCTGTAAATCACATATCCTTTTCCCATAACAGGGAGGGAAAGGATAGGTGCGGTCATCAGTCTATTCTTTAGCTCCTCAAAGCTCCTTTGACAGTCCTCACTCCAGATAAATTTCACTTCTTTGCGTGTCAAGCGAGTGAGGGGTGTGGAAAGCTTCGCAAAGCCTTCCACAAACCGACGGTAATACCCCGCTAATCCCATAAAGCTACGTACCTCAGAAACCGTCGTCGGTCGGGGCCAATCACGGACTGCCTCAATCTTTGCCGGGTCCACTGCCACTCCTGCGGCAGAAATCACATGGCCCAAGAAGACTACCTCCCGAAGCCAAAACTCGCATTTTGCCAGTTTGGCAAACAACTTCTTCTCTCGCAGAAGTTGCAGCACGATCCTTAAGTGCTCCTCATGCTCCGTATTACTTCGGGAGTAGACCAGGATATCATCAATGAAAACTACCACGAATCGGTCTAAGTATGGTTTGAAGATTCGGTTCATTAAATCCATGAATGCGGCAGGGGCATTAGTTAGTCCAAAAGGCATAACTGTAAATTCATAATGCCCGTACCGTGATCTAAAGGCCGTTTTCGGAATATCCTCGGCCTTCACCTTCAACTGGTGGTAACCGGATTGCAGATCTATCTTAGAGAAGACACAAGACCCTTGCAGCTGATCAAAGAGATCATCAATGCGCGGCAAAGGGTACTTGTTCTTGATGGTCACTTTATTTAATTCCCTATAGTCCACACATAGTCTAAGTGACCCATCTTTTCACGAATAGCACCGGTGCTCCCCAAGGCGACACACTCGGCCTGATAAAGCCCTTGTCCATCAAATCCTGAAGTTGCGCCTTAAGCTCTCGCAACTCAGCCGGTGCCATTCGGTAAGGAGCCTTTGAGATTGGCGCGGTTCCCGGAACCACGTCGATCACGAACTCAATCTCCCTATCTGGCGGCATGCTAGTCAGCTCAGGTGGAAAAACATCCGGAAACTCGCGGACAATAGGGATATCCCCGAGTCCCGGCGCCGCCGTAGGCCCCTCAATAACACTAGCCAAAAAGGCTATACATCCACGATGGATCATTTGCCTCGCTCGAGAAGTCGAAATTATAGAGGCAAAGAAAGCACTCTGACATCCCCGAAATACCAACATTTCCTGGCCTGGCTCTTTAAAGGTGACAGTCCTTGCGGCACAGTCAATAGTTGCGAAGTACCGAGCCAGCCAGTCCATTCCGAGGACCACATCGAAGTCCTTCAGCTGTCTCAAGACCAACAGGTCAGCTGGCATAATCCAGGACTCGATTTGCATCGGGCAGGACCAACAACACTCTTCCACGTGCAAGGTGTGATCGGGAATCTGAACCTCTCGTGCACGTGGTAACAGTCCTACCTCTATCCCATGTAATGATGCAAATGATTTACTGATAAAAGAATGCGATGCTCCAGTATCAAATAATGTACGAGTCCTAATGCCAGAAAGTAAGGTGATACCTGCCACCACGTGTTCTGCTGCCGAAGAGTCCTCTACTTGCGCAGCATACACTCGCCCACTCTGAGCTGGAGGGCGATACTCCGTGGGATAGGAAGAAGATGGCCTGCTTGCTGGAGCATATGGTCGCTGAGCTGTCGACCACTGCTGGGACGAAGAAGGAGCAGATGCTGAAGAAGGAGCCGTCGATGGTGCATATGGGCAGGCAGCTCGGAGGTGGCCAGACTGTCCACATCGATAACAGCGGCCAAACCTCAGATCACAAGTATCAGAGGTATGTTGTCCTTGGCAGAAAATGCACCTAACCGTAGCCTGTGGCTGCCTCGCCTGCTGCCTCTGTCGCGGAGGCCCTTGCTGCCGCGACTGCGATCTCTGTTGAGGCGAATGCTGTTGCTGCTGATGTTGCGGTGGCCTCTGGGATCCACCAGGCCCTCGCCGTTCAGAACGTCCGCGGCCGGAAAACTGAGGCCGTGGCGGTCGTGGCGGCCTCCAAGAACTGGCCTGTCCCCCGTCGTCCGGCGCTGGTCGCTTTCTGTCAGCGCCTTGAGCGACCAGGCCCCCACGTCTGGCGACGACGTGGTCTCCCCTCTCAACCCACTGGGCATGCTCTGCTGCCTCCTCCAAGGTCTGTAGTCTCTGAGCATGCACCAGAGTATAGATCTCTGGGCGCAAGCCCGACTCAAAGAGCTCTACCTGGTGGGGTCCGTCCCTGGCGACATAAGGTACGCAGTTGAGTAACCGCTTGAACTCCTGAAAATAGTTCAATGCTGTCCGGTTGTCTTGCTGAAGATTCTTCAAATCATCTTCCAGCTTTTTCTTCATACTTGTGGAGAAGTACGTATCTAAAATCATCTTCTTGAATTCTGACCAGGGTAGCTGCCGAGTGGTCTGAAATTCCAGGGGTTCCACCCGGCGCCACCATGCATCAGCATCCCCGTCTAAGCAGTGTACAGCCATATGTACCCTGTACTTCGGGTCAATGAAGAAGTCTCGAAATAACTTCTCCATTGAGGAAAGCCAAGTCCCGATTTCCCAAGGCTGAGTATCCCGCCCTGAAAACCTGGGCGGTCCCCGCTTACAGAACTGAGTAAGTTTGTCAGCAAACTCCTGCTCCTCTGCAGGAGTCAATGGCCGGATTGCTCCCTGAGCCACAGGGGATGCCAGGGTCACTGGTACAACTGGGGGATTCACGGCAGGGGAAGAAGGTACGGAGAATTCTCCGAGGGTGCTACAACAGGCTGCGCCCTCTGTTCTAACAACTGCGTCAGCCGGCTCATGGCCTCCTCCTGACGCCGAACAGCTTCAGACATCTGGGCCATCTGAGCTTGCAGCTCTTGCACCTCACTCTGCTGGCCCTGCTCGGACTCCTCCTGATCGGGTTCAGGGGAATCAGGTTGAGAACGCGTCAACATTCTCCGTCGCGGAGGCATCCTACCACAAGAAACCATACACAGTATCATCACCCTACACGACCCACTCTTAACGAAAGTCAAAGACATTCTCCTATTTCTGTGACTTTATGTTGTCTGCAGCCAACATAACTGTCTACCAGAAGTAGGCTAAGTCGATCCTTCTTACTTTATTAGAAGAGTTAAATAAATAACCCAACGACTTCCGCAAAATTATCACGCCTCTCATACCCTATTATCCTAGGGTCTGCCAAAAGCCTAGGGTTTCCTAAGTCCCAACTGACCTATCCCTAAGCTCTGATACCAACTTTAATCTGTCACGCCCCGGAACCCGGGCTCGCCAACAGATCCGCCGTGCACACGGGATTTCCCGCGAACACGAAGCGCTGGTAACCTGTTCTGATATCATATGAACAGTTCAAGAGCATAATATCGAGCTGAATAGAAGATCCACATAGTATTTCAGACTGGAAATACAAATACAACTGTAATAAGTACAATAATCTCCCAGTTTACCAAAATAGTACATCCAGCTGGCGGAAGCCAGACCCAAAATAAAAGGAGAATATTACAGTCAGAGTAGGGTACGACGTCTATCTACAGCTCTCAGTCTTCCAGGAGATCCCTCTACTCAGCGATCCCCTTACCTTTATCAGCTGCTGATAGCCTAGCAGCTCCCGCAGATGACTCTGCAAAAAGAAGAAGCAAGAAACGGAAAGCAATAATGGGGGTGAGAACTACCAGATAAACCAGCAGCCTCCCCTAGTGGGTAAAAACCTCAACTCTGACGCACCCACTAGGACTACTAGAGGCAACAGGAAAGAACAGTTATAAGCTATAAAGACTGCTGATAAAAAGGAAACTACCACCACCATGCCTCTAAATGCCAAGCAATGGAATAACTAAATGTATGAATTAGTGTATAAATGCCTGTCTGAATGAACTCAAACTGGTGTCACTAGCAAAACTGGTACTTCCTGCTGTGCCTTGCCAAATCGGGTATAACGCCGATAGGGGATAGTATTTGCCAAATCGGATATGCCGATAGGGGATAATGTTGGCCAAATCGGGGTTGCCGATAGGGGATAATAACACACTCCGGAGTGGCACTCGAGGGGAGCGACCCACACGAGTAAAATATCTCTGTCATCAGTATCACAAGTATCTCTGTAGCACATGATATAGCAGGACTGGATCATAACATGATCAAAGTGGGAAATCCATCTACTATAGAAACCCAATCTGATGCAAGGATAAACATCTGGTCAACCGCCTACTGTCCGCGGTCACCGCAATACCCCACAAGTCCACAATCTAGCACAACCTTGGCTACACTATCCCAAACCCCTGCTCACACTTGAGCAACAACATATGAATGCAAAGGACAACAATAAAACATGTTCAAATCCCAAAATGATAGTGTAGCAATGAATAGTGGCCTTACCTGATGTCCGGGCATGCATGCAACTGTCTTTATTTTTAAAAGTTGTAAAATAGGGTCAAAGTTTAAAACAATTGATTTACTGAATAAAAGTCATTTGCATGCGAGATCATAGCCTTTGTCTCAATCACAGTGTCCCAATATAAGTCATCATATCTTTTGTGGGGTTATATTAAATTTTAGGGGAGTTTGTCCCAGCGGTCCTTGTCATTTGTCATATTAATTTGTCCCAATGGTTCTCATTAATTGTCCTGTTAGTTGTCCTGTTAGTAGTCCTGTTAGTAGTCCTGTTAGTTGTCCCAATGGTTCTCAGCAATTATCATATTATTTTGTCCCAATTGTTCTCATTAATTCATATTTTAGGGGATTTCCAGTAATCCCAGTGAGCTTGTCAAAAATGAGGTAAGCAACAACCGCCCACCTTGAACAGCTCCAACAACACCCCAGGTAGTCTCCTGGTTGTCCACAGTCCTTAATCCTGCAAACCAATGCTCCCGGTATAAATACAAAGCCCAAAAAGCACAATTTTTACTGTTTTTCAGACAGCACGAGAAAAGAGGAATTTTTCACCTCTAAAATGAGCTCCTAAAATCCCAGAAAAATCACGGTTGCGTTCCTCGCGAAGAGTAGATCAAAATCGACTCTTAAAACGCCTCGATCTGACGCTCCTACGTCAAGATAAAAATCGGAGAAGTTGGTGCTGTCCAAAAATCATCACAGTAAAAAGGGGGTCAAAAGGGGACCTAAAAACTGTGCCAAAAGCACGAAATGGAGCAAAATGATCAATACGGAAATCGAAGCCCTACCTCTTACGGTCGCGCTGTCGCAAAAATCGTCCAAAAATTCCTCCTGGTTAGCTCGTAGTGAATTTTTGACGGAACTGCGACGGGAAATGGGCCTAAAAGAAAAATCGTCGCAGTGCGCCGCGTCGCAGATATCTCTCTATCTGTAACTCCTAAATTCCTGAGATTCTAGAGAGAGAAAGAAGAGAGAGAGAGGAACAACTTTCATATAGAACACTTTTTCAGTTTCTCTCTCTAAAGGCTCGGATTCCAAGGTGCAAAGAGAGGGGGTGGGGGATCCTTATATAGTGGGCCAAAAGGGAATATTCCCTCACGAAATCCTGATCCAAACACGAAACACCGAAACGGGCCAACCAGGAAGCGCCCCGTGTCACCCAAACAGGAAACATCCGTGCAAGGGCCAATCAGAAATTGCCACGTGTCCCACGTGGTCCATGTGCAGCTCCGCGCTCCGGGTTTTCCGGAAACCTGTCGGCCAACAGGATGATGCCACGTGTCAAGCATCTAGACGTTTCTAGAAGCCGGCCCGCCAATCAGGAGATGCCACGTGGCACGGGGAAAAGTTGGTGCACCCGGTGCACGCCTGGCCCATGGACCGCGCACCGAGCGCCCTGCCCGCGCCTGCCCGCGCCTGCCCGCGCTGCCCGCGCCTGCCCGCGCCGCTTTCCTCCGCGCTCCGCCGCTGCCCCGCCGCTGCGCCGCTGCCCGCCGCCGTGCGCCGCCGCCCTCCGCCGCTCGCCGGCGGCCGCCGCCGGCCGGAACAGTAACTCCGGCCGTTACTGTTCCGGTGAACAGTACCCAGGTGCCGAAAAATAAAGCGAATATACCATTTCGACCGTTTTCGCGCGCTGAGTCCGATTCCGCCGTCCGTTTCGCCAAATTCTCATCCGAAATTTTGTAAAAAGCTCCCGAAAATTTCCGTTTGCTCCGATTTTCGCGCAGAGTCAATTAAAAATATCCAATTTCGTTTCTACGGGCTTTATTGCACTGTACAAGCTCCCCTTAGTCACTGTTTGGCTTCTGCGGGAGTCCGGATCATCACAGCACCGGCCCGGAAGCAACTCACCGGAATCGCCATTAGCGGCCTAGAAGCTTCACGAGCTCCGCCGCCGCGCCTCACCGTCACCTCAGACCTCGGCCAACGAGGCAGGTAGGTCTGTTTCTCATTTTAAGGGCAATGGTGGCCTTGCATGGCTTCCCTAAAGTGGGGTTTTGATCGCAGGGTTGCACCCGATTGCTCAAGTTTGACTCCGGCCATCCCCGGCGCTCCGGCCTCCGGCCAACTGCACAGTAAGACCTAGACACCTCTTTATGATCCCCATGATTTTGTTTCGGGTCAAGATGGACCCTGTAGCTTGCCCTCCCAATGGCTGCACCCGAAGTATAAACCGGGTTATTCTCCGGCCACCGTCGCTTCCGGCCGTCGGCAACCAACCTGGCCGTGACTGACCTCTGTCTGGGAGGGTTCTAATGCTGGTGCTCCCCTCTGTAACAGGACTGAGCCTGGTTTGCTCTAAGAACACTCAACCGAGCCTTGGCTTATTTGGTTTGGTGCACCACCTTGCTTCCGGCAAGCTGTTCGGCCGGCCTCCGACGCGCACAAGGTGAGCACCTCACTCCATTATCAATCTAAGCACAATGCTCATGCTAGATCCTAACTAAGCTAGTGATTAATAAGTTGTAGCCTTATGTCTTGTTGGGCTCTAAGTGTTCATGGGCCAGCTTTGTTCTCGGGATCCGTGTCAGCCCAACCTTGTGAGCACGGGCTCTGTCTTATCGTACGAACGCGTTGGAACTTACGGCGTCATGTCAGACCCCCGGATTGCAAGAACGAGTCGAAACGGCAACAAATTATAGGTTATTATGCGAATTCAAGAACATAATGGACCAAAATGAAATTTGGACACAATGACTACCTTTAGACAGTGTTCTTAACTTACTGGGCATTTTGTTAGAGTCCTATGGACTCTCGTTAATCGGGGAATCGAATTTTATTCAATAAATCGGCGATATTGCTCCATATTAGCATCGCATTATGTTGTGTCGTCGGGATGGGTTGTGCGAGTCTATTACCGACCATATCTTCTTATTCAGGGCCCACTGTTCAGCACCAGCCTCCCAGTAGCTGTGCGGGAGTTCGAGAATCTGCCTACACTCAGGTGGGTTATCTTAATCCGGGCTTTAGCTTTTGGCTCTATGGTTGCTTTAGTCCAATCAGACACCTGTTTTTGATTAGTCTACCGATTTTATCTATTGATCTATGATGATTGTATCTATATGCCACATGATCTTCCTGATTGACATTGATCCCTTTGACCTGATATACAACCTGTGCTTGATGTTACCTGTTCACGATAGTCTGATGATTTTACCTATGTGCCCTATGATTATTCCTGACAGAACTTGATCTACGTGAGACATATCATATGTACCTGTTTATCAGCTTTTATATCCCAGTACATAGATTTGCATGATTGATTATACTCGTTGGTTCCTGTCACTTGAGATATGCTTTATATTCCGATATGCATGATTGATTGATCCTGATTGATAGATATAGACTGATGATTCCCGGTTGGGATCTCGGCATGTTGCCGACTACCCGGTCACTAGACCGTGAGATTGATCATTATGACTTGCCACGCACTGCTGTACTTCACGAACATGGCCGGGGTAGCTCCCCGTGGAGATTGTTCTTTACCGGTAAAGTGGTCTAGAGGAAAGGCCCGTGAGCCCACGATAGCAGGGTTATGTCAGCGGATGGGGTGCGGATCAGTGGCTTTGCCTGAGGTCCTGTGAGACCAATAGTGGCGTATGTTGGGTACTTGGGTTTCTATCTTTGACGCATGATTTTTACTTTGTACCGTTGCTGTTCCGTTATGTTGATTCCAGCATTATTATCTGTAGACATACTTTTATTACTTGCAGTTCAGTATGCATGATTCTCGTAGACATCTTTTGTTTCCAGCATGTATGATCTACAGCTTTTATGATTGATTATCACTGTCATATCCTGATTTTCAATATACTTATCTGCAGTTCCTTATTTTGATTATCAGTAGATCTTTTTCTTCAGCTGTACCTATCGATCTTTACTATCCGCAGATTTTAGTACCCAGTAGGTACGATTAGCTGTTTCTCGGCTCGTCGTGCCCACTGGGATACATTTACAGTGTATCTCACACCCCCTGGGTGACCATTTTTCAGGTCCGTCGGGTGGAGAGATGTCGGGACGATCGAGTGAGGCGGTTACGATAGAGCTGTCCCCTTGATGCTATTCCTATAGTCGAGATCCTTATGCTGACTTTTTTACCGCTTTCCTTTTCAGTTCCTGTTTGATCTAGATGTTTAAATTTGATAATGTAATAATTATTTTGGATTATTCTTGCAGATTAGAGTAGTGTTATTAGCTGAGGTATTTGTTGTTCTCTGATGATGATTACTAGCCAAGCCGTGCATATATAGGGGAGTCTCTGTTCTCGGGATAGAGGATTTCCTATATGTGTGGCGGTCTGTTACGCCCAGCTTGCGAACTCTGATTTTATTAAAAAAAAAAAAAAAAAAAAAAAAAAAAAAAATTAGACTGGATTTTAAAACTCGTGGCGTGGCAATATATAATATATATATTATATATATATATATATATATATAATATATAAACCAAATCTAAGGCTTGATATTATACTTAGAATCTTAAAATAAGGACCGTTTTATTAAATCGTTGACTACACTGTCTACTTGAAGAGAAATAGAGAAGATGGATAATATAATCGTGTAAAAAATAATAATAATTTTACTATTAATCCAGTGACCTTATTTTAACGTAATATTGAATGATATATACATATTAATAAATAAATAAATAATTATCTATTAGAGAAAATACAGGATGTAAATTTGTTTTGTTATATTGTTTTTTTGCTTAAAAAAAAATGCATGGGAACCAATAAATTTCTTTTGCAGCCAAATAAAATAAAATTAAAATCTTTTTTTTCTGCCAAAAAAAAAAGTAATAAATTTTTTTATCGCCAAAAAAATAAAAAATTTAAAAATAATCATTTATAAAAAAAAATTTTTGAAATAAATTCAAAATTATTGTTTAATT